>JAYEPQ010000016.1:11511782-11554282 GCA_036321105.1 Dracaena cambodiana
GAGTTCTTGAGAAGTTCGAGTTATGCGAGAGAGCCTTGAACAAATCAAAGCCAGAGAAGATCGTCTATATTCGGCCGATATCTTTAAAAGAGAAGATTCCAACGTACCGATCGTCCAAAGGAACTACTATAGATCCCATCGCCACAGATCCCACGAAACTATTGTAAAAGAGAGAGATTGAAGTATAAAATCCTCTCGTTTGTTCTCTTTATATATCTTGTTCACTTCCGTTGTAATCTAAGATGTATTCAACGGAAGGAAGCGAAGAAACTTTTGCGACGAACAAACTGGCGACCACAGTGGGAGCCGTCTCTTTCACTGATGAAGAGATTGTGGCGCAATCGGACGTTGACTTGATCGGATCCGAAGTAGACACGCTGGTCGTTGAAATCGACCAGCAGAAGTACGAGGAGTTCCTCTCCTCCGGATCAGGTGACTTGGATGAGACACGGCACTATCGTCGCATGTACTCCAATGCCCGAGTGACGGGTAGAAAGGTATCCGTCGAGAGACGGGGATCCTTGGAGACTGCGGCTATAGAGCCGGAGTTCACACAAGAAATCCTAGTCGAGGATGAGCTTCCGATTGCCGAAGAAGACATGGGAACTGGACTGACTAGGACCCAACTCCGGAACAAGAACCGGAGGGCGAGGCGTAGAGCCCTCAAAGCCCGCCTTGGACGCGGAGCTAACTCTAGAGGACGCGAGGCTATGGTCCCTCGCAAATTGGCTCGCGCTACCCGCGAGACCAATCTCTACCGCGTTAAACGCGAAGATACAACTTGCCTTAAAAGCAAGGAAAAGCCAGCGTGTGATTTTCCACGCGAGGCTGGTAATACTGGCGAGTTACGCAAAATTCCTGACACTCGCGAGTTACGCGAGTATAAAAATTATTCCAAGCCAGCGTGTGATTCTCCACGCGAGGCTATTACTGTGCCTAGCGAGAGACACGAAGCCAGTAAGGGTTGCGCTAGTCGCAGAATACCCAACACTCGCGAGTTACGCGAGTATAAAAATTATTATTCAAAGCCAGCGTGTGATTCTCCACGCGAGGCTATTACTGTGCCTAGCGAGAGACGCAAAGCCAGTAAGGGTTGCGCTAGTCGCAGAATACCCAACACTCGCGAGTTACGCGAGTATAAAAATTATTCAAAGCCAGCGTGTGATTCTCCACGCGGGGCTATTACTGTGCCTAGCGAGAGATGCGAAGCCAGTGATACTTGCAATAAACGCAAGACTTCTGACACCCGCAAGGAACGGGAAGATGATTGGCAGATAGTTGTCAGTCGTAAAAACCGCGCTAAGCGCGAAGCTATGATCTGCGTCAATCGCGAAGATAAGCCAGCGTGCAAGAACTTCCCTTCACGCTGGGCTATTATTCCAGAGGCTAAACTTCCAAGGACACACCAAGCCAGCGAGAAATGCGAGGCTAATATGGATCAGCGCGGAGCTATTCTTCAGGTCCGCAATGTGAAACGCGAGGCTATTCCTAAGCCACGCGAGGATCAGTCCGACCCCAGAGCCAGGGTTGATCAATCAAAGAAGCTTCAGTGGATTCCTAAACACTCTCAAGAGTTGAATGGACCTCTTAATTTCATGTCTAGAGGCACTGACCTCAGGGAACATCTCTCTAAGAAGAGAGGCATAGACCAACTTCAAGTTGAACATATTTGCCATTGCCAGCAACTCATGACGACAGTATCAGCCGTGATGAATAACTGTGGCTGCAGCAAGAACAGGATATCTGTGTTCAACCGATTAAATGAGTCAAACCAGAATCCTGCTAAGAAGACAAGAACCACTCCCCTGAAACAAGGGAGAGCTATAACTTCCAACATGGTAGGAAAAGGGAAGAAAATTGCAGAGACGGATGATGATTCAGAATCGAGCGATGATGAACCTCATCGTATTACTCGACTAAGATCAGGAGCCGTTCCGCCCCGAAATTATAAGAAGCTCGCAGAGGGTTCTTACGACGAGGATAGCGATAATTCCGCTATAGCCTCGCCTCCATCCTCTACATCGTCTCGACTGCAGAAGTCAGCATCGCATATGGCGGATAAGACTGACGATATCAATCAGAGATTTGAAGCTCAAGAAAAGATGATTCGAGAGCAACAGAAAACGATTGAAGACCTTAAGATGCTACTTTTAAAAGTTGTTGAAGATAATGCTAAACAGGGTAAGAAGACTCCAAATGAAGAAGAACAGGAGGAGAAAGCCCACTCGATGCATGAGGAAGAAGATAGATTTTCTTTCCATGATCCGCATGAAGAAAAGCTTGAAAAGTTACAGAATCAACTCGAAGCCTTGATGCGTAAAAAAGAGTTGAAGGAGTCAGGAGTCTCTAGACCATATCCAGCAGAATGGGATGTGGTACCCTATCCTCCAAAGTATAAGCCGCTCAAGTTGGAGCCCTATGACGGGAAGGGATCGCCCAGTCAGCACATCTATTATTTCTTGTCCCAAGCAGGACACTTAATGGGTAATGATCCCATCATGACCAAAGTATTTGCAAGTACTTTGCGAGGGCCTGCCTTTACTTGGTTCATGCAGCTGCCCCCAGGTACTATTAATACCTGGTTAGATGTTGAGAAATCATTTCTCTCACGTTTCTTCGAGGATGACACCGAGATAACGGTTCATTCCCTCCTTGCAACTAGGCAAGGGGAACAAGAAGCGGTTAAAGATTTCATAGAAAGGTTCCGGGAGAAGTCCGTACATTGTAAACACGGAATGATCCAGGAAACTCTAGTCGAGACATGTCGACACAACCTTAAGACCAATGTGCTCCTCAAAATGGGGGTCGTAGAGTCTAAGACGTGGAGGGACCTGCTCAAACAAGGAGAGTAAGCTGAAGACTTGATTCGCCGAGTTGAAGAGTCCCGCGGGCCAAGAAGTGCTGGGGGTAGTAAATCATATACCCAAAACAACAGCAAAAAGAATAAAGGGAAAGCAGTAATGTTATCAGAAACTGCTCCTCAGAAAACCAGTCCTCTGCCAGAGCCGAAATCTCAAGGTCAACGAGGGTCAAGGCAAATTAGACCGCAGCAAGAAAGGAATTACACTTTCAAAGCTGAACAGACACCAGTCCTCTTTCACCCGCTCCAAAAGAAGGGAATGCTAAAACTTCCGGAGAATAAGAAGCCAGAAGATGCGGGTAAGACTAAAGACCCAAATTACTGTCTTTATCACCGGAATGTTGGGCACCCTACCAGGGATTGTTTTCCCCTTAAGAACAGAATCCAAGCACTAATAGAGGCTGGAGTTTTGACGCTTAAGGAAGAGCAGAAGAAAGTCACTGCCAATATGGCAACCATAGTGGTTGGAACCCACGAGTTCCCCGCAGGAGTGACCCCAATCCCAAAGGGTGAGGCAGTTACAAAGAATCTTGATCCTTACAACAAAGCCCAAGAAGGACTTGTCCTCATAACAACCCAAAGAGGGGAAATTATGTGGGTTCACCCTGATTTGCTGGAAGATGAACAATGGACTACTTCAAGAGGTCCAGAGAAAAAGCGGGCTGTCAATGCCATTTCTGCGGATATAAAAGGAGAATATATAGCTTCGGGGGTCTTCACAAGTTCTGAAGAAGAACCCGAAACTATGGCCACCCATCAAGATGGGGCAGGCCCTTCCGGTACTCGATCTGGAAAGACATATCTTAAGGACTACACCAGAGTGGATCCAAAAGATATCTATGCAGAACTCGCAAAGCATGCGAAGCAGAAAAGACTTCGTTTCCAGAAGAATTCTACCAGAGATGAAGGAGCCAAAGAAACTCCCTTCGAATTTGACATAATCGCGCAGTTGGCTAATATCCCAGCGCGAGTGACGCTTTACGAATTGTTGAGATTATCAAAATCAACACGTGAAGCTCTAAGAGAGGCCTTGGCAGACTCTGAGTCGTTCCTAGCTCAGATTGTCGAGCCGGCCATCGAAGAGCGGGACTCTTGCCCCCACTGTCATCAAGTGAGGAGGCAGGTCCCACAAATTATCTTCTCTCCAGAAGACATGCAGGTGAGGAATATAAAGCATAATAGGCCTTTATATTTCACTGAATATGTCGGGTCCACAAAAGTGGACCGAATTCAGATTGATCCAGGTTCTGCACTCAGCGTCGTGTCCAGTAGATTGATGCAGCTGTTGGGGATTTCCCTTCATCGCTTGACACCTACACACACTACCATCTATGGATTCAACGCTAATAATAGCCATCCTCTTGGTAAGATCCGATTGCGGTGTCAAATTGGAGACTTGAAAACGGAGGTTACATGCTACATAATTGATGTTGATACCTCCTACAATATTTTATTGGGGCGACCTTGGATTCACTCTCATATGATAGTTCCGTCGACTCTTCACCAGTGCATGAAATATTGCGATGAGGAAGGAGAGGTCCGGACACTAATTGCTGACAAGCAGCCATTCAAAGGGTTGGAAAATTACTTCACAGATGCTGCACTCTACAAGCCAGCACATGAAGCCTCCAATGACAGTCTTAGTAAGTCTCCAAAACCCGACGACAGTGGCAATGAAGCCGACACTGAGTACGAGCTCCTTGGAGAAGATTACGGGGGTGATTACGAAATCAACCCTCACCTAGATCTTAGCTTAGGTCTTGATAACATAGTAGATGTAATAGAAAGTGAATGGGTTATTAATGAAAGTGTAAAGTTAGTCTACGAGCATGCAGTAGCTACTGAGTCTGAGCCCTCTTGTACCTCCACCGAAGCGGATGGCCTGACTGAACTTGAAGTTCTGGCGGCATACCATTTGCCCCTCAGGTCTTCCCTCCTCTCTCAATTAAAAATTACCGAGGATCAAGGGCACTTCTTTGAAGTGCCTACCCGACAGAAGTCCCAAAGGCCGATCATGTTCGGCAAAGTGGCCACGTCGCCTCGACAGAGACAAAGTAGTGAAAGTGATGAACAAACATCACCTCAATTTCACTTATATGAGCAAAAGTCCCGACAGATGATGGAGAAAATGGGATATAATTTTATCCAGAAGTCGGGATTAAATTTTGGAAAAGGGCGGCGGAATCTCATACCCTCGTTTAGACCGAGAGGAAAGAGCCCTGATTATTATCAGAAGACCCGCAGGGGGTTGGGTTATGTATCTACCCCACCTTCTTCACCATTAAAAGATGAAGAGAGTTCTTCGGATAAAGAAGAAACATCTTCGCCCGACCATGATTCGGATATAGGCACCGGTGCTTGGTTTCAGTCTTTGACAGCCAATATGGTTTCATCCGCGCCAGAAAGCGACGAGGAACCAATTGACGTTCAAGATGATGCTTGGGCTAAGCATATGGACACTCTCTGGGATGTCCGCTTTGAACAGCGTGACCCGCCCACAGAAGACAAATTAATACAGGTTAACATGGGAACGGAAGAAAATCCGAAACCCATTTTCATAAGCGACACACTAACTCCTTTAGAAAAGGAGGAACTTATATCTCTTATCAAAGAGTATATAGATGTGTTCGCATGGAGTTATGAAGATATGCCTGGGCTTGACCCTCAAATTGCCACACACCGGTTAAATATAAAAGAAGATGTCAAACCTGTTAAACAGCAACAGAGGCGTTTTCGACCGGAATTGATGGAGGCAATAGTTGCTGAGGTCAATAAGCTTATACAATCCGGGTTCATCCGTGAAGAACAACACCCGGACTGGGTGGCAAACATAGTGCCAGTTCGCAAAAAGAATGGCAAAATCCGGATATGCATTGACTTTCGAGATCTGAACGCTGCATGTCCCAAGGATGAATTTTCACTCCCCATCACCGACGTGATGATCGATAATACTTGCGGTTATGAGAGGATGTCCTTTATGGATGGCTTCTCAGGTTATAACCAAATCAAGATGCACCCGGATGATGAAAAGCATACAGCTTTCAGAACGCCACAGGGGGTATACTGCTATACGGTGATGCCATTCGGATTAAAGAATGCAGGTGCCACTTACCAACACGCAATGAGCGCCATATTTAAAGAACACCTACGCAGAACAGTAGAGTGCTATGTGGATGACTTAGCAGTTAAAAGCAAAGACAAAGAAGATCATCTTCACGATTTAAGAGTGGTCTTCGATCTTATGAGGAAACATCATTTGAAGATGAATCCCACTAAGTCATTCATGGGGGTATCCAGCGGGAAGTTTCTAGGGTTCGTAATAACTTCAAAAGGAATTTTCCTCGACCCTGAAAAAGTAAAAGCGATTAGCGAAATGCCGCCTCCCCGCAATCTTAAGGAATTAAGGGGATTACAAGGAAAACTCGCTTATATTCGGCGCTTCATATCCAACTTATCTGGACGATGCCAACCATTCTCCAAACTTATGAAGAAGGGAGTGTCTTTCATATGGGATGAGGCATGTCAGCAGGCATTTGATGACCTCAAGGAGTACCTTACAAAGCCTCCTGTACTAATGGCACCAGCCCCTGGGCAGCCCTTCCTTATATATGTAAGGGCCATGGATAATGCTTTAGTAGCATTACTTGCTCAATATAATGAGCACGGCCATGAACATGCCCTCTACTATTTAAGTAGAACAATGATTGGGACCGAACAGCGATATACCCCGATTGAAAAAGAATGTTTAGCCCTAGTGTTTGCTGTTCAGAAAATGCGACACTACCTTTCGGGGCAAACAATTCATGTCATATCACGGGTTAATCCCCTGAAGATTCTGATGACAAAACCGGGATCCTTGAATGGCCGATTGGCAAAATGGGCGCTCTTACTGTCGCCCTATGACATACATTTTGTCCCTCAAAAGGCCATGAAGGGACAGGCAATCGCTGATTTCCTTGCAGACCATCCAATTTGGTCCAAATTAAAGCAGACATCAGAAGTCAACACAGTTACCGGAGAACAACCTTGGCAAATGTTCTTTGATGGTGCCGCGAGACGATCTGCTGCTGGAGTGGGGGTTGTACTAATATCTCCACATAAACATATATTGCCTAACGGTTACTCATTAACAGAACCGTGCACTAATAATGTAGCGGAGTACAACGCGCTCATTATCGGCTTAAAAATAGCTCTGCAACTGGGGGTGAACCATCTAGAGGCATATGGAGATTCTAAGCTCATTGTCAATCAGATGACAGGTGAGTATGAAGTCAGACATGAAGCTCTCATCCCCTATCATCAGCTAGCTATTGAGCTAGCAGGATATTTTGAACAATTCTACATATATCACGTATCTCGAAACGAGAACATTTATGCAGATGCTCTTGCCGCATTAGCAGCAACGCTGGCAATCCCGCCAGGTGAAGCTAAAAGCATCACCATTGGTAGCAGAGAACTCCTCCACCCAGATGTGGTATCTCAAACCAAAGAGGTATGCCAGATTGGCTTAAACTTAGAGCCCCGTGATTGGCGATTTCCGTTTGTGGATTATGCTTTGCATGGGATATTACCAGAAGATCCTAAGGAAGCCACCTCAATAAAGAGGAAGGCCCAAAGATTTTATTATGACCATAAACTTCAGACTTTGTATAGAAAGTCAAGAGATGGTCTATTGCTACGCTGCATATCGAAAGCAGAAGCGGAACAAGTGCTGAGAGAAACACATGATGGAATATGTGGAGCTCATCAGCCCGGTCCCAAACTTGGAGACCATATAAGAAGGCTGGGGTACTACTGGCGGAGCATGGTTACAGAAGCAATGGCATACGCTAAACGATGTCATGCATGCCAAATACATGCCAATTTTATTCATCAACCCCAAGAATACTTGCACAATACTATCGCAAGCTGGCCATTTGAAGCCTGGGGAATGGACATTGTGGGGCCAATAACTCCCCCGTCATCCAGAGGACATCGGTTTATTCTTGCAATAACCGATTATTTTTCAAAATGGGCCGAAGCCGTGCCCATGAAAGAGGTGAAGACGACAGATGTAATCAAGTTCGTCAAGCATCATGTCATTTACCGATTTGGCGTCCCCCGACGGATTATTCATGATAATGGTCCGCAATTCATCAGTCAGGGATTCTCCAGATTCTGCAATAAATTCAGAATAAAAAATATAGCTCTACACCATATAACCCTGCGGCTAATGGGTTGGCCGAAGCTTTCAATAAGACGATCATCAAACTCCTTCGGAAGTTCGTCTCCTCCAATAAACGAGATTGGGATGAAAAGTTGGGAGAATGTTTGTGGGCCTATCGCACCACCGTTCGCACCCCGACTAAATCTACCCCGTTTTCTTTGGTTTATGGAAGTGAGGCTGTCTTGCCTCTTGAAATCCAGATACCATCATTAAGAGTGGCTTTAGCTACAAAGATGACGACAGAAGAACGCCATCAGCAAAGATTGCAAGAACTAGAGGCATTAGATGAAAAACGTCTCAGGGCTCAACAACAAATTGAGTTGTATCAAGCCCGAATATCTCAAACGTTCAATAAGAACGTTAAACCAAGGACCTTTAAACAAGGAGACTTGGTTCTGGCTGTTAAAAGGCCAATGGTGCTAACCCACAAGACTAAGGGTAAGTTCGAACCCAAGTGGGAAGGACCGTTCATTGTGGAGACAGACTACTCCAGTGGAGCTTATCGCTTAATGAATCAAGACGGCGATAGGATGATGATGCCGATCAATGGCAAATTTCTGAAGAAATACTATGCTTAATATCTCTGGAAGTATAAGCCTCCAATTTATCCAAGTTACGCAGATGAGCACTTGGACTTCTTCTATTCTGGTGATTTTAACCCACTAAATCTGGTGCGTCTGGTTCTCAAGTTTGAGCCACCATCAGTCTTTTTTTAGGCATGCGCATTGGCGCCTCTGACCTAAAACCTGGTGCGTCTGGTTCTCAAGTTTGAACCACCATCAGTCTTTTCTTAGGCATGCGCATTGTGCGCCTCTGACCTAAACCTGGTGAGTTTGGTTCTCAAGTTTGAACCACCATCAGTCTTTTCTTAGGCATGCGCATTGTGCGCCTCTGACCTAAACCTGGTGTGTTTGGAGTACCCAGTTCAAATTACGCGAGAGAGCCTTGAACCGCCTCCAGTTTGGTTTTCAAGTTTGAACCACCATCAGTCTTTTTCTTGGGCATGCGCAATTTGGCGCCTCTGACCCAAAACCTGGTGTGCTTAGTTCTCAAGTTTGAACAGCCCCAAATCTTCTTTTAGGCATGTGTAATTAAGCGCCTCTGACCTAAAAGTATGAATTGCCCAACGCCAACTAGGCAATGGGAAGAGAACTAGTTTCTCGCCAACCCATCATGCTGGGGTAAAAGTATGAATTGCCCAACGCCAACTAGGCAATGGGAAGAGAACTAGTTTCTCGCCAACCCATCATGCTGGGGTAAAAGTATGAATTGCCCAACGCTTCTATAGCAATGGGAAGAGGAGATTAAATTCCTCGCCAACCCATCATACTGGGGTAAAAGTATGAATTGCCCAACGCTTCTATAGCAATGGGAAGAGGAGATTAAATTCCTCGCCAACCCATCATGCTGGGGTAAAAGTATGAATTGCCCAACGCTTCTATAGCAATGGGAAGAGGAGATTAAATTCCTCGCCAACCCATCATGCTGGGGTAAAAGTATGAATTGCCCAATGCCAACTAGGCAATGGGAAGAGAACTAGTTTCTCGCCAACCCATCATACTGGGGTAAAAGTATGAATTGCCCAACGCCAACTAGGCAATGGGAAGAGAACAAGTTTCTCGCTAACCCATCATACTGGGGTAAAAGTATGAATTGCCCAACGCCGACTAGGCAATGGGAAGAGAACGAGTTTCTCGACAACCCATCATGCTGGGGTAAAAGTATGAATTGCCCAAACGCCGACTAGGCAATGGGAAGAGAACGAGTTTCTCGCCAACCCATCATACTGGGGTAAAAGTATGAATTGCCCAACGCCAACTAGGCAATGGGAAGAGAACAAGTTTCTCGCCAACCCATCATACTGGGGTAAAAGTATGAATTGCCCAACGCCAACTAGGCAATGGGAAGAGAACTAGTTTCTCGCCAACCCATCATACTGGGGTAAAAGTATGAATTGCCCAACGCCAACTAGGCAATGGGAAGAGAACTAGTTTCTCGCCAACCCATCATACTAGGGTAAAAGTATGAATTGCCCAACGCCAACTAGGCAATGGGAAGAGAACAAGTTTCTCGCCAACCCATCATGCTGGGGTAAAAGTATGAATTGCCCAAAGCTTCTATAGCAATGGGAAGAGGAGATTAAATTCCTCGCCAACCCATCATACTGAGGTAAAAGTATGAATCGCCCAATACCGATAAAGTAAAGGGAAGAAGAAAAGTTTGGCATTTAAATCCAAACGTGGTCCTCGACAACTCACCATGTTGAGGGGAATAACATGGCTAGCCCAACTCAAACGATAGTTGGTAAAGGCTAATCAAATCCGTTAATAGCTGGGGGTTTGCTAAAAATCCCATATTAAACGTTAATTGTTATTTCGATTCAAGAAATTGAGCATAAAACGGTACCGAGATAAATCATTTTGACGACAGGTTATTTGTGGGGCAAGCAAATCTGTTTTGAAGCCGGCAAATAAAAGAGTCAAGAGAATCATCTTTATTAAAGTGAAGATACAAAAAGAATTTTAAAGAAATATAGTAAAGTTATCTCTCTCCTGTTTACAAAGTTCTCATTACAAGGAAGATAAAAGGGTAAAGAGAGATGAAACTATTGGCCTCCCAGAAGTCTCAATTGGTTTATTGTCTCGTCCAAATTTCTACGATGAGAAGCCTCCACGGTTTGCTGAGCTTGCCTACGCAACTCATCATCACTTATTGAAAGTTGTTGCTGACGAGATTCTTCTATGGCACGATTCTTGGCCATCTCTTCCTGCTGAATCTGCTCCTGCTGGATAAGCAACATCTCCCGTTTCTTGACAGATTCTCCTAATTGGAGTTCATTTTCTATCAAGGTGGCCCGAGCTCTCGCAATCGTCTCCTGGGCTTTAGAGATGGCCGCCTGATTTTCCTCAATTCCGAAGTTTACCCTTTGCAGGTCGCCAATAACGGACTCCCGACTGGCCTGGAGCTCTGTCAGCTCCTGAGACCATCTCTCCTCCTGCTTCCTTAAAATATTTCTTCGAGATAAGGATTCTGCTCGAAGCCGCGCCAGCTCTATCTCAGTGATCGCCTCCACATCCGCCTGACGGAGTGTGTGTAGCGTGGTCACCTGCTCTTCTAAAGCTGCAAGGCGGGCCCGGTATGGAGCTGCTCGATCTTGTCCCCCGAATTCTTCGATATTTCCTAAATACCGGAGTAACAGTGGACGTGCGAAGTTGAAGGAATCATGGCCAGCAAGAACCATCTCGACACATCTTCTTAACAAATACATAAAATCCTCGACAGTGAAGCCAAAAAGTCTTTCAAGAGGATTTGCAGTGTCGGTAGGCAAAGTAGGCAATGCCAAAAGGGGTGTCGTGAGCAAGGGAGCAGTAGTGGCTGGGATTGGAGAAGAAGAAGCCCGTCCCTGCATTAAATTCATGATCTGAGGGACCAGTAGAGCCAGTGCAGATCTGGAAGAACTGGAGACTCCAGACGAAGTACCGTCGGTACAGATCACTTGGGTACCCCCACCAACAGGAAGAGAAGATGGGACCACTTCGCCTGAAACTCCTTCGGTGGGAGAAGCATCTTCGAACGAGAATTTCAAATTATTCTCCTCCCCTGCTGGAAGGCTTGGAGTCGGAAGAGTTGCAGGTATCTCAGCAGCCACGACAACAGACGACGTTAAAATCGCTGACTGAGAAGGCGCTCCAACGACCGTGGGAAATGTCTCAGAAGAGCAAACAGGTGTTGGAGATGGCATGCTAGGAGAAGGTGTAGCCTCATTAGCAGCAGCTGCAATAATAATCTCAGTTCTCTCGTCACTTCCCAATTCGTCAATTGGGGGAATTGAAGAGGAAACAGAGGCAGGAGCCGGTGTGGAATAATCAGCTGCAAACTCACCAGCAGAGCTACCCACACCACCAACAGAGCCAGAATGGTCCATTCTATCGTCAGACTCTACTTGGGTAGTCGAGTGCATTGGCGAAAGAAGTTGATCACCTACATTTCAGAAGACCAGAAAAGCAGTGTTACGTTAAAATAATAACGGGCAAAAGATAAAATGCTAAAGGCCATACCAGGCGATACAAGTCCAGTTGTCGGACTTGAAGGGGGAGCCATTGTTGTTTCCAGCAGTGTACCCGTCTCGCTACCCGTTAGTTGCGCCCCAGGTTCTGCTACAGGCTCAACGGCCGAAGGAGCTGAAATCTCAGCAACACTTGGAGCTTTGGCAGGTTCATCCTCCCTTGCCAACGCTGGGGGTACAGCTGAAGCCAACAAGTCGGAAGCAAGTTTGATAGCCACTTCTTGGGGGGCTATCAAGGTTTCTTGTGTCAGTTTTTGCTTCTTACCCGGCCTTTTCTTTAAAGTGCCGCGGCGTTTGAGAGTTGGACTCAGGGAACGACTGACAATAGGCTGAGGAACTCCACCAGCACCAGCATCATCATCATCATCATCACCGGCATCATCGTCTGATTCGCTGATGTCCGAAGGCTCAGCCACAGCGCCAAGGAATTCTTCCATTCCTTTTATCCTTCCCTAGAAGCACCCTGACGGCTAATATAGAGGGCTTCGATCTCTTTGCAACAACTGCGATTGAGAAAGAAGCCGGGCACGTCAGCATTCGCAATGTTGAACCAATTGCAGGAGCTGAGGGTCATGGCCAATTCTGGCACCTTCTGGGGCAAGGAGAATTCAGCTTCGGTCCCGCCCGCTGCAAAATGGAACCAGCCACGAGCACCTTCGTATAAATTTCCCTCGTAAGCGAGATCTTTATTTGGATTACCCACATAAAGTTGAGAATATCCAAACTGGCGAGCAAAGCGACTCGGAGTATATGGCTCAATCTGACACTTGACGATACACCAAGTGTCCGGGACGGATGTTGAGAAGCCACCAGAACGCTCCTGCAGATAAAGTAGTGAACTTATCTGCTCCCATGGCATCCTTTAGCCTCGTCCCATATCCTCCACCGGGAAAGTCAGGAAAACACCGGAAGATCTCGTAATTCTGAAAGCTACGAAGAGTCTTCCGAATCTGGGACATATAATTCTGCCTCCATGAAGAACGTTCATATAGTTCTACAAGGAAGCACTTTTCGCCCGAACGACGCTCTGGCGCACTCATTAAAGAGGGACAGTGCAAGACAAGCCACGCCATCAAATAGGTGTAGGGCATCTCCACCCTAGGGTTTGGAATTTTCGGTTGGGCAGTCTCTTTCGACTTACCCTTTCCTTTCCCCTTGACCTTAATAGTAGGGAGGAAATCACGACAGAATACCCTCAGTCCATACTGCAAATTGCATACCATAGCGGGAAGGAGTCCAAGGGGTCGGCCGTATGCAAGAAGAACCGCTGGATATACCACGGTCACTGCAATCGCTTCCTTGGGCAATGACGGCACGACGCATCTTTTGAGCCACAGCATCAGAAACCCGGCAATGAGACCTCTGTTGGAGATCGGAAACTGGGCTTGATAGTGATAGCTCTTAAATGAAGTACCGGGACCGTATCCATTCTCATTGGATTCAGTGGAATAATATAACAGATGGCGGCCCTTAGCAATACGGTGATCAATCTCTGAGCCGTAGATGGGTGGATGACCATGGATAGTGGCCGAGCTATCCTTAGAATTCAAGTTAGCAAAAAGGTATTCGGCCCACTTCTTGTGACCAATACCATGATTACGTGCACCTGTCAGGTCAGCGCAAATATGATAATGGCACATCATCTCCCAGTATGTGGCATGGATGCGCTCGTCCCTCGCCAATAGCATGTTCAACTCATCGGTGGTGGGGATATACTCCTCGTAAGGGATTTCGCCCATCGAGAGCCCAGAAACCTCAAACATCTCGTGGAGAGCGAACCTTAGCTCACCCACTGGTGTAAAGAAAGTACAGGTCTCAGGGTTATACATCTCCAAGAGGCAGTAAAAGTGATAAGCACTCTAGGGAAACCCGAATTGGACATTCCTGATGGCTTTATACAAGCCAATATCCTTTAAAATGGGCTCGTGGGAATCCAGCATGTACTGAACAAGGCGTGCCCACCACATATTGTTAGAAGAATGAACCCAGCCAGGCATCCTGAAGTCGCTAGCCGGGTACTGACCATCCTTCGCCAAGAACTCACTTAAGAAAGTTCGGGCACGAGATGGGACTTCTCCCACTGGAAGCTCCTTGCCAAATCGGCCTGGAAGCAAGCCAGTAATGCATCTTGGGGAACCATCTCGATAAACCCCTTTGGCACCAAATTTGCCTGTTGGGACGCCATCTTGCTCCTGAGTCAGTCCCCACTTTAATTCTCGAGGCATCGCTAGCCTCTGAAGATAGACCAGAGGATAGCTACGATCCATTCTAGGCAGAAACATCAGCATTTCGCCTGAGTTATATAACCAAACATGCTCCTCTTCAGAAAGGATCTTATCTGAGTGGTCCATCTGGTCTCCAAAGAGGAAGGCGGGTTTCTCCATCGCCTTTCTGTTCACATCTTCAAAAGCTGCGTCAGTTATGATTTCTCGCGCAGTAGTAGGGTGGTACTTGATCAGCTTCTCCTTGCGTTCCTTCGGGTCTGGTTTATATGAGGGCAGGATGGTAGTGAAACGGAATTGGCCGGAGGGATCAGAACCCCCAGCAAAGCCGAAGTAGTTCTTGTGGGGAAGAGATTCCATCGAATACCCTACTGCAAAAAGAAAGCAGAGTGAGAGAAGTTTCTATAAGACAGAAAAAATTCTCTAAGTATGGACGCGCGAAGCTAAAAATTAGAACGCGCGAAGCTAAGAATAGCGCCGCGCAAAGCTAAAAATTAGACCGCGCAGAACTTAAAATAGCCTCGCGTTTTCAGAGCGATTGCTACTTAAAAGAGCCTCGCGTTTTCAGCGCGACTGCTACTTAAAAGAGCCTCGCGTTTTCAGCGCGACTGCTACTTAAAAGAGCCTCGCGTTTTCAGCGCGACTGCTACTTAAAAGAGCCTCGCGTTTTCAGCGCGATTGCTACTTAAAATAGCCTCGCGTTTTCAGCGCGACTGCTACTTAAAAGAGCCTCGCGTTTTCAGCGCGATTGCTACTTAAAATAGCCTCGCGTTTTCAGCGCGACTGCTACTTAAAATAGCCTCGCGTTTTCAGCGCGACTGCTACTTAAAAGAGCCTCGCGTTTTCAGCGTGATTGCTACTTAAAATAGCCTCGCGTTTTCAGCGCGACTGCTACTTAAAATAGCCTCGCGTTTTCAGCGCGACTGCTACTTAAAATAGCCTCGCGTTTTCAGCGCGATTGCTACTTAAAATAGCCTCGCGTTTTCAGCGCGATTGCTACTTAAAATAGCCTCGCGTTTTCAGCGCAACTGCTACTTAAAATAGCCTCGCGCTTTAAACGCGAGGATGACACGATAACTTCGCGTAAGAAGGCAGTCAGAGACTTTTCTTCTTCTCCAAGCCTTACGGCAGGAGTACGGCGATCTCGCCGGTAAAGGAGTTGATTGATCAGTTAAAATTAAGCCAAATCACTCTAGAAATGTTCTAAAGAGTCTCGATGGAGAGATTCTTACCCCCGATAGGCGAAATGTGGGCTGGCGCGTCGCTGCCTTGGCCGCCGCCACCACTGCTTGCGCCAGTCGCCGAAGATGGAGCCGCTCGAGAAGTAGCACGAGTTTTGGGAGCCATTGCTGAGAAAAATCGACTGAAAATTTGGAGAAACTCGGTCGGAAGAAGATTGGGTCATCTGAACTCTGATCGCCTGAATCTCTAAGTTTCTGGAAAATTCTCAAATAAAGTGAGAAGGATAAGGAATAGGGATTTCATTTAAAATGTAAGAAACCGCCTCTTGGAATTCGGCGCGAGTTTCGGAGAAAGTGACTAGTTAGTTACTCTCTAAAACGCGAAGCTATTAGCCTCGCGCGATGATGGAAAACGCGAAGTTGTTTTACTCCGCGCAACTTTACAAAACGCGAGGATAGCCTGTGCCTTAGCTTCGCGTTTTCATGGAAAAACTTAGATTTCTGATGAGTGCAATTAAGCGCTTTCGTCTAAGTTAAAGCGATTCTTATCCGATCATTTGGATTAGTAATCTAAGTCACGCAGAAGTGCCTTAGATTATTTTACCAAAATTATTAACCATCTGTTTGTTGAGCAAGCAAAATTATTGAAGCTAACAGATAGAGAGGAAAATAATTTATCTTTATTCATGAAGCAAAAGATTACAAAGAGGGAGTTATAGTTCTCCCAAAAGCTTTTACATGATCAAACTCATCAAATAAGCAAAAAACAATAAGATTTCTCTACGGGGTGTTGAAGCTCAGTTCCCTGGTTCACATGCAAAAGGAATTCAGGATTTCTCTACGGAGTGTTGAAACTCAGTTCCCTGGTTCACATGCAAAAGATCTCCTCTGCAAATGTCAACTAGGATCTGTCATCTGAAATGAAGCACGAGAGGAAAGGAAAGTGCTGCACTGAAGCGCAATTCTGCACTGCAAGTGCTGCAGCTCCTTATTTACAGCCCCTTCTGGAGTTTATCTCTCGGAGCCAGAGCTTGAAACTTGCAACTATGTTGTAAAGCATATGCTTCTGACTTCCTTAGAGTCACTTCTGCTGATGAAGATCGATGGACCCACATACATTCCTCTTCAGAAAGGATTGGACTTACTGCAAAAGGAACAGAGTTTCCAAAAGAGTGAAAACGCGGAGCTAAGCTAACTCCGCGCACAGTTAAAGAAATAGCCTCGCGCTTTAAACGCAGAGGATGATGCAATAACTTCGCGTAAAGGGGGACAAGATTTATTTATGCTCTTTCCTTCTCTTTCAAAATTCATCGCGACTGCTAATCAAGGATAGCCTCGCAATTCATAGCGACTGCTAATCAAAGATAGCCTCGCAATTCATCGCGACTGCTAATCAAAAATAGCCTCGCAATTCATCGCGACTGCTAATCAAAGATAACCTCGCAATTCATAGCGACTGCTAATCAAAGATAGCCTCGCAATTCATCGCGACTGCTAATCAAAGATAGCCTCGCAATTCATCGCGACTGCTAATCAAAGATAGCCTCGTAATTCATCGCGACTGCTAATCAAAGATAGCCTCGCAATTCATCGCGACTGCTAATCAAGGATAGCCTCGCGGATTCATTGAGACTACTAGTAAAGCCCCGCGTTTCAAGCGCAAGGACACACAATAAAACGGCGATTTCGCCAACAAGACAAAGCAATCGTCCAGATTAAAATCAAGCCAAAATATCTCAAAATGGTTCTTAGAAAACCAAGAGATGAGGTTTTTACCTTCGGAAGACGCTGCATAGACTGGTTTGCTGTTGCGTTTACCTTCACGGCTGCTGCCATTAACGCCGGCCAACTTGCGAAAAGCCAGACTCCTCTGGAGAAACATCCTATGAAGAATTGAACGAAAATCAGTTGAAGATCATTCGTGAGTCACTCGAGTTCTCAGAAATTCTTCAGATGAGATGAAGAAGAAGACGAGCCGGGAGCTCTATTTAAATAGAAATTCCGTCGCTTGGTATTCGGCGTGGAAACTCGGGGTAATTAATGACATAATTACTTATTTCACTGAAGACGAAGTGAAGCTGATTAGCTCCACGTAAGTGAGCGTAGCGCGAGATAGACTTGGTATTCTAACTCCGCGTTTCAGTTTAGATATCCAAAGTATTTCAAAATCTGCTGAAGTCTAAGCCATTTTGAAAACTTTGGAGGGGGTTCTGTTGGCAGTGAAAATTTCTAAGTTAAAAGGATTTTCCACAACAGAACGCGGAGCTAATTCAATAGCCCCGCGTTTGGTTACATTAACCCTGTGTTTGAATAAAACGCGGAGATGTTTAATAGCTCCGCGTTGATTCCGCAGTCTGGCTTATATTAGCCTCGCGTTTCAGTAAAACGCGGAGATGATCAATAGCTCCGCGTTAGCTCCGCGTTTTGGTTATTTAGCGTCGCGTTTTGATGCGATTAAAACTTCGCGTAAGCAGATAACCAGAATCTCGAATTGATTGAGATTATGATTTTGGGCTTATCCAAATACCCGAATCAAGTCTAATCAGAATTCCATCAAAACTAAGATATTTGATTGGAATCCTTGATGAATGCGAGTTCTATTTAGATAGAAACTCTTGCATTAACCTGGGGCTATAAATACCTTCTTGGTGAAACCCTAAAGGATCTTTTGGAAGTTTTGGTAAAATTCAAGTACGCGCGAGAGCCTTGAACTAATCAAAACCAGAGATCAGAGGTCATCTTCTTCTTCTTTTTGGTATCGGAAGCCTCCTATTGATCCTTTGGCAATTCAAGTACGCGAGAGAGCCTTGAAGCCTTTGCTGATCATCTTCTGAGATCTTGGAGAATTCAAGTTACGCACAGAGCCTTGAGTTCGTGAAGATCAGAGAAAATCACCATCTTCTTTCTGGAGTTCTTGAGAAGTTCGAGTTACGCGAGAGAGCCTTGAACAAATCAAAGCCAGAGAAGATCGTCTATATTCGGCCGATATCTTTAAAAGAGAAGATTCCAACGTACCGATCGTCCAAAGGAACTACTATAGATCCCATCGCCACAGATCCCACGAAACTATTGTAAAAGAGAGAGATTGAAGTATAAAATCCTCTCGTTTGTTCTCTTTATATATCTTGTTCACTTCCGTTGTAATCTAAGATGTATTCAACGGAAGGAAGCGAAGAAACTTTTGCGACGAACAGAGGTCTCGTATGATAAAGGAACATGTGTTAAAAAAAACAATAATTTTGATTCTCCATTACTTTCTTTAACGTATTACACTCTTGGAAATATTTTTGTACCTTGAAAATACGGTAATATTCATGTTTAAATTATTTCATTCTACCTTTATATGGTTCTAAAGCTTTGATTGTTTTCTTAGTTTAATTCAATTACATATATAGGTCATCAAACATAATAAATGGGATATTGGAAAAATGAAAGGAGGAACTTGAACATATATTTTAAGAGGTTTACATTATGAAGTTGTGCAACCAAACTTAGAAACCATAGAGGCTTGGGTGATTACTAAATCACCATCATTATGCGCCTAGAGCTTATGTTCATTAGAGTTCATGTTTTCATTAGTGTCTAGCAGTATATTCTAGGACACTAACAAGAATTATGGCTGTGGTCTCAGGTATGCATATGATACTTTTAAAACATATGGTCTTTTTCTCCGGACAATACCAAATTAATTCATAATAGATATTAATACGATATATCCTATTTTATATACATGTTTATTTTCATTTTACTATATTTGTTTGGTGTTATTAATGATATATATTTATAGGACTGGTTGAAATGGAGGAGGGCAACGGGAGTTTTATGCGATCGTAACATTCCATTAAGATTGAAAGGAAAATTTTATAGGACTGCTATTAGGCCAACTTTATTACATGGCACGGAATGTTGGACTATAAAGAAACGTCATTCACAGAAGATAAGTGTAGCAGAGATGTGCATGCTCCGTTGGATATGCGGCAATACTAGGAGAGATAAAGTAAGAAATAAAGATATTCGTGTTAAGTTAGGTGTAGCTCCTATCGATGAGAAGATGCGAGAAAATCGCTTACGATGGTTTGGTCATGTGCAACATAGGCCTACAAGTGTTCAGTTCGAAAAGGGGATTTTATCAATGTAGGACAAATTAAAAGAATGAAGGGAAGACCAAAGAAAATATGGATGGAGGTGATACGCAAAGATATGGAGTCTAGAGGTTTAAATAAGGAGATATTACTTGATAGAAATGAATGGAGAAGGAATATCAAAGTGATTGATCCGGCGTGATTCTTTTTTTCGGTTCATGTAGCCTACCCCAAATATTTGGGATAAAGGGTTTAGTTGTTGTTGTTGTTGTTAATGATATATATTTACTATCAACTTAGTTGATCATCATTATTTTCAAGAAAAGTACTGTAAAATCCATGACTCACACTCCACAATATATAGTTCTTAAGATGCTCTCATGTATTTTCTTAATATAATTCATTTTGCCCATTATTTATATATATATACACTATACATAGTGTGACTGTGTGCTATTATCCCTCTTCTTATAACACTTATTAGGTCATTCTAATGACCTTGGTTTGGCATGCTCAAATACTAGAAATTTTACAAAGGAGGAATACCAACTACAGTTGGATTTAAACCTCGAAAAACAAGCAGAAATATAGTAGATATTTTCGTAGCAAATTTTTTTGTGAGAATTTTTTTTACCTATTATTTCTTATCTTGATAAAAAAGACAATGTTATACATTTCCATCTTTGTTTTCAAATATAAAATGCTAGAATTGTAATAAAAATTACGATTCCTTAGGATTTTGTCATGTTCTTTAATTTGATTATAGTTTTATTATAAAAAATGGGGTTATTTATATTCATATTATTCTTTCCATATATGTATATATGGTGATATTGCAATAGAGCATAATCATTGTATATCTATTTTAAGGCTTGGTATATTCGTATATGATATGCTACAGAGATGCTACCCATACCATGGGAAGTGGGACATTATAATATATATATATATATATATATGAGGAAACAGGAAATTCACTAGCGGTGAAGGAAGTTCCTTCGCTAGCACTTAGGTGGTCCAATAAAATAATTACACGTGGTGCCACTCAAAGTGCGGTTAAGCGAGTTCTTTTATTTGTAATATTGAATGACGTCATGTGTAATTATTTTATTGGGCTACCTAAGCACTAGCGAAGGAACTCCCTTCACCGCTGGTGAATTTTCCGTTTCCTCTATACAAACACACATATACATACATACATACATACATACATATACATATACATAAACACACACATATGAGCTAACAGCTTATGTAGGCTACTATAACTACATTCTAATTCTACTATCTCCATTAATTATTTTCATAATCTATTTTTGGATTATGATCTCAACCTATTAGGGTTCACTCACATCTAATTTCTTGAGTTTTAGTTTTGATTTGTCTTCCATCAAGTTGATATCAAATTAATAGATTTTGAATATAAAATTTTGTATCCACTTATTGAAATGAAAATGAACTCCAAAATGCTTGAATTTTGATCCTAAGAAAGCTAAAGGGGTGGAGATTAGAATCCCAAAATAAATTTGACATAAATAATAGGATTACTATTTTTTTGTAGTAGCTTACATAACTTATCATAGCTGACAACTATTATTATAATCATAAGTATGTATACATATGTATGTACATGTGTGTGTGTGTGTGTCAATACACACACACACACACTTTTTATGTATGTATGTGTGTGTGTGTGTGTGTGTATACATATATTTATGAGGTTACTATATATGAGCCACCAGCACACGTAAGTTACGTGAGCCAGCGGTAAAAAAAAATAATGGTCATATTATTTTTTTTTCCAAATTCTTAGAATCGTGATTTTTACCTCCATAATATCTTGAGTATCAAATTTCATAGTTTTGAAGTTTATTTTTCCTTTTATCAAGTGGATATAAAATATTGTATTAACCGAAAACAATTAATTTTGTATCTATTTGACGGAAGACTAAATCAAAACAAAACCTAAGAAATTTGGTAAGAGTGAATCCTTGGGGGTTGAGATCATAATTCAAGAGAAATTTATCTGAGAAAATTATTAGATATAATAGAAATGAATCACAGCTCAGCTAACTTGCATGCGGTGGCAACTCATTTTCTTTATTCTCTCTCTATATGTACATGAGAAAAAAATGCAAGTTACCTGAGCTGCAGTTCATTTTCACCATTTCCAATAATTTTATTAAAGTTTCTTTTGGATTATGATCTCGATCCGTTAGAGTTCACTCATACCCAATTTCTTGGATATTAATTTTTATTTAGTCTTCTATCAAGTTGACACAGATTTCAATGGTGTTCAATGAATAAATATTTTGTATTAACTTGATAAAAGTATAATTATTGGCAATAAAAATTTCTAAGTAAATAGAGTTTTCCACAACAGAACGCGGAGCTAACTCAGTAGCTCTGCGTTTGGCTATATCAGCCTCGCGTTTGAGAAAAACGCAGAGCTAATCATTAGTTCCGCGTTCTGGTCTCTTAGCTCAGCACTTTGATGAGTTTAACCCCGCGTGAGCAGATAACCAGAATCTCAGATTGATTGAGATATGATTTGGGCTTATCCAAATACCCAAATTAAGTCCGATCAGAACTCTAAATTAAGAAATTTAAATCAAAACTAACATATTTGATTAGAATCCTTGATGAGTACAAATTCTATTTAGATAGAAACTCTCATATGATCCTAATGTTATAAATACTCTTTTGGGGGAGCCCTAGGGGGTCTTCTTTTTCTTTTTGGGCATCTTGGAGAATTCAAGTTACGCATAGAACCTTGAATTCGTGAAAGACCAGATAAGATTATCTACAGTCGGCCGCCATCTTCAAGAGAGAAGAGTTCGACGTCAGATCGTCCAAAAGAGCTGCTTGACAGATCCCATCGCCACACAGATCCCACATCATATTGTAAAAGAGAGCAATTGAGATATAAAATCCTCTCGTTTGTTCTTTCTTTTTCTTTTTCTCTTTCGTTGTAATTTAAGTTAATTCAATAGAAGGAAAGCGAAAAAATTCTGCTGTGATCAAACTGGCGACCACAGTGGAAGCCGTCTCTTTCACTAAAGAAGAGATTGTGGCGCAATCGGATGTCGATATGATCGGATCCGACGTAGACATGCTGGTCGTTGAAATCGACCAGCAGAAGTACAAGGAGTACCTCTCCTCTGAATCATCAAGTAACATGAACGAGACACGACACTATCGTCGCGTGCGCTCCAATACCCGAGCAACGGGTAAAAAGGTATCCACCGAGGAACGGGGATCCTTGGAGACTGCGGCCATAGAGCCGGTGTTCGGACAGGAAATCCTAGCAGAGGATGGCCCCTCTACTGCCGAAGAAGACCTGGGAACTGGATTGACCAGAACCCAACTCCGAAATAGAAATCGGAGAGCAAGGCGAAAAGCCCTCAAAGCCCGCCTTGGACGCGAGGCTAACGTCATAGAACGCAAGGCTATGATCCCTCGCAAACTAGCTCGCGCTAATCGCGAGACCAGTCATTATCGCGTTAAACGCGAAGTTACAACTAGCGTTGATCGCAAGGAAAAGCCAGCATGTGATTCTCCACGCGAGGCTATTACTGAGCTTAGCGAGAAACGCGAAGCCAGTAAGATTTGTGTTAATCGCAATATCTCTGACACTCGCGATAAACGCGAGTATAAAATCTCCTTAAAGCCAGCATGTGATTTTCCATGCGAGCTACTACTGGGCTTAGCGAGAAACGCGAAGCCAGTGCAACTTGCGATAAACGCAAGATTTCTTACACTCGCGAGGAACGCGAGGATGAAGATTCATTAAAGCCAGCGTGTGATTCTCCACGCGAGGCTATTACTGGACTTAGCGATAAAAATGAAGCCAGTACGACTTGCGAGAAACGCAAGATTTTTGACACTCGCGAGAAACGCGAGGATAAAAATTCCTTAAAGCCAGCATGTGATACTCCACGCGAGGCTAATACTGAGCTTAGCGAGAAACGCGAAGCAAGTAGTACTTGCGAGAAATGCAAGATGCCTCAGCTCCACGTAAATCGCGAAAACGATTGGCAAATTATCGTTAATCATAAAAATCGCTCTAGACGCGAAGTCTTAATTTGCGTTAATTGCAAAAGTAAGCCAGCGTGCAAAAATTTTCCTCCACGCGGGGCTAAGATTCCTGAAGAGAAACTTCTGAAGAAACGCCAAGCCAGCGAGGCTAGCGTAGCAAAACGCGGAGCTATTCTTCAGGCCCGCGACACAAAACGCGAAGCTAACTTTCAGCCCCGCGCTCCAAAATGCGAAGCTGTCTTTCAGCTCCGCGTAGATCAACCTGAATATCAAATCAGGGCTGATCGTTACACTAATAGATCAGAACTGGACTCCAGTAATCTCAAGAAGCTTCAGTGGGCCCCTCGACCCTCTCAGCAGATGAGTGGACCCCACAACTCCATGACTAAAGTCACCAACCTTAGGGAGTACTTAACCAAGAAGAGAAGTATAGAACAAGTTCAATCTGAATCTTCTTGTCATTGCCAACAGTTTGTGACAGCGGTATCCACTGTAGTAGATAATTGTTGCTGCAATAAGAATAAGGTATCGGTGTTCGATCGATTAACCAAGTCAGACAAAAACCCTGCTAAGAAAATGAAAGCTACTCCCCGAAAAGAATGGAGAACTGTAACCTCCAATATGGTCAGAAAAGGGAAGAAGGTTGTAGAGATGTATAATGATTCGGAATCAAGTGATGAAGAACCTCATCACAACACCCGACTTAAGTCAGGAGCTGTCCCGTCTCGAAACTATAAGAAACTTGCAAAAGGTTCTTATGACGACGACAGCGATAATTCAGCTATAGCTTCACCTCATTCCTCTGCATCATCTCGACTACAGAGGTCAGCATCACACATGGCGGATAAATCAGATGACATCGATCAAATATTTGAAGCCCAGGAAAAGATGATTCGAGAGCAACAAAAGACAATTGAAGATCTTAGAATGATACTCTCAAAAGTAGTCAAAAATACTCAGAAGATTGTTGAGGATAACGCTAAGAAAGAAAAAGAAACTTTGTTCAACAAACTGAACGAGGAAGATAAAGAAGAAAAAGCCCACTCAACACATGAGGACGAGGACAAATATTCTTTTCATGATCCACATGAAGAGAAAATTGAAAAATTACAAAGTCAACTCGAAGCGCTAATGCACAAAAAGGAGTTGAAAGAATCGAGGGTCTCAAGACCATATCCACTTGAATGGGATACGGTACCGTACCCTCAGAAATATTGACGGGAAAGGATCTCCCAGTCAATATATTTACTATTTCTTGTCCCAAGCAGGACATTTGATGGGCAATGACCCAATAATGACCCGGTATTCGCAAGTACCTTGCGAGGGTCTGCCTTTACTTGGTTTATGCAGCTGCCCCCGGGTACTATTAATACCTGGTTTGATGTTGAGAAACTATTTCTCCCACGTTTCTTTGAGGATGATACCAAAATTACGGTTCATTCCCTCCTTGCAACTAAACAAGGGGAACAAGAAACAGTAAAAGATTTCATAGAAAGGTTCCGGGAGAAGTCCGTGCATTGCAAACATGGAATGGTCCAGGAAATTCTAGTCGAGACATGTCGACATAATTTTAAGACTAACGTGCTCCTAAAAATGGGGGCCGTAGAGTCTAGGACATGGAGAGATTTGCTCAAACAGGGAGAGCAAGCCGAAGATTTGATTCGTCGAGTTGAAGAATCTCGTGGATCAAGAAGTACTGGAAGTAGTAAGCCATACGCTGAAAATAACAATAAAAATAAAGGTAAAGCAGCAATGGCATTAGAGGCAGCTCCACAAAAGATAAATCCTCCGAGCCCAAAGCCCCAAAATCAAAAGGGCACAAGGCAAAATAGGCCTCAACAGGAGAGGACTTATACTTTTAAGGCAGAACAGACACCTACCCTCTTTCACCTGCTCCTGAGGAAGGGAATGTTGAAACTTCCGGAGAATAGGAAACCGGAGGACGCTGGTAAGACCAACGACCCCAACTATTGTCTCTACTACCGGAATGTTGGGCACCCTACTAGGGATTGTTACCCTCTAAAGAACAGAATCCAAGCACTGATAGAAGCTGGAGTTCTGACACTTAAAGAGGAACAAAAGAAGGTCACTGCCAATATGGCAACCATAGTGGTTGGAACCCATGAGTTCCCCGCAGGGGTAATCCCAATTCCAAAGGGAAAGTTGGTTACGAAAAATCATGACCTGCACAATAAACCATGACCTGCACAATAAGGCTCAAGAAAGACTTGTCCCTGTAACAACCCAAAAGGGGGAAGTTATGTGGGTCCACCCTGATTTACTACAGGATGAACAATGGACTACCACAGGGGGTCAAAGGAAAAAGTAGACTGTTAATGTCATTTCTGCAAAGATAAAGGAAGAATATATAGTTTCAGGAGCCTTCACAGATTCTGAAGAAGAGCCCGAAACAATGGCCATATCAAGATGGGGTGGGCCCTTCCAATACTCGATCTGGCAAACCATACCTCAAGGATTACACCAGAGTAGACCTGAAGAACATATACGGGGAACTCGCGAAGCCCACAAAACAAAAGGGGCTTCGTTTCCAGAAGAGTCCTGTTAGAAATGAAGAGGCCAAGGAGACTACCTTCAAATTTGATATAATAGCTCAGCTGGCAAATATTTCAGCTCGAGTCACGCTGTACGAGTTGTTACGATTATCAAAATCAACTCGCGAGGCGTTGAGAGAAGCCTTGGCAGACTCTGAGTCATTCCTAGCTCAAATTGTCGAGCCGGCCGACGAAGAACAGGACTCTTGCCCCCGCTGTTATCAAGTGAGGAGGCAGGTCCCACAAATTACCTTCTCTCCGGAGGATATGCAGGTAACGAATATAAAGCATAATACGCCTTTATATTTCACCGAATATGTCAGATCCACCAAGGTGGAGCGCATTCAAATCGATCCGGGGTCTACACTAAGCATTATTCCCAGAAGGCTAATGCAACTATTGGGAATATCTCCTCATCGTTTGACACCTACAAATACTACTATCTACGGATTCAATACTAACAACAGCTGTCCTCTTGGCAAAATCCGACTGCGGTGCCAAATTGGAGATTTAAGGACGGAGGTTACATGCTATGTTATAGACGCAGATACATCTTATAACATCTTGCTGGACGACCTTGGATCCATGTATATATGATAGTCCCGTCGACTCTCCACCAGTGTATGAAGTACTGTGATGAACAGGGAGAAGTCCGGACACTAGTTGCAGATAGGCAACCATTCAAGGGACTAGAGAACTACTTCACGGACGCCAGGCTCTACAAACCAGTCCATGAGGTCCCGTGCGACAATCGCAACAGACTTCAAAAGCCCGATGACAATGGCAATGAAGCCGACACGGAGTACGAATCTCCCGAAGATAACGATGGGGGTGATTATGAAATCAATCCTCACATAGATTTTAATTTGAATTTTGATAATAATATAGCTGATGTAGTAGAGAGTGAGTGGATTATCAATGAAAACATAAAGTTAGTCTACGAGCCTGCTGTAGCTACTGAATCTGAAGCTTCTTGTACTTCCACCAAAGTGGATGGCCTATCCAAACTTGAAGTTCTGGCGGCATACAATTTGCCCCTCAGGTCATCCCTCCTCTCTCAATCAAAAATAATTAAGGGCTTCTTTGAAGTGCCTCCTCGACAAGGGTCCCAAAAGCCGATCATGTTCGGCAGAGTAATTACGTCACCTCGACAAAGATAAAGCAGTGAAAGTGATGAACAGACATCACCTCAATTTCACTTATATGAACAGAAATCCCGATAAATGATGGAGAAGATGGGTTATAATTTCACCCAGAAACCAGGGTTAAACTTTGGAATAGGGCGACGAAATCTCATACCCTTATTTAGACCGAGAGGAAAAAGCCCAGACTATTATCAAAAGACTCGCAGGTGGTTGGGCTATGTGTCTACTCCTCCCTCACCACCATGTCAATATGAAGAAAGATCTTCGTCCGATGAGGGTTTCAACCCGATTGATCGGGACTCGGATATAAGTATATCTTTGACAGCCAATATGGTTTCAACCGCATCAGAAAGCGACGAGGAACCAATTGATGTTCAAAATGATTCCTGGACTAAGCATATGGACACTTTCTGGGATGTCCACTTTGAACAGCGAGACCCGCCCACAGAAGATAAGCTAGTACAAGTCAAAATGGAAACGGACAAAAATCCGAAGCCCATCTTCATAAGCGACACGCTAACTCCCTTGGAAAAGGAGAAACTTATATCTCTTATCAAAGAGTATATAGACGTGTTCGCATGGAGCTACGAAGACATGCCCGGACTTGACCCTCAAATTGCCACGCACCGGTTAAATATTAAAGAAGACGCCAAACCAGTTAAACAACAGCAAAGGCATTTTCGATCGAAATTGATGGAGACAATAGTTGCCGAGGTCAACAAGCTTATAAAATCCGGATTCATCCGTGAAGAGCAACATCCTGATTGGGTGGCTAACATAGTACCAGTTCGTAAGAAGAACGGCAAAAATCCGGATATGCATCGATTTTCAAGACCTGAACGCTGCATGTCCTAAGGATGAATTTCCACTCCCCATCACCGATGTGATGATTGATAATACTTGCGATTATGAGAGGATGTCCTTTATGGATAGCTTCTCAGGATATAACCAGATTAAAATGCATCCAGATGATGAAAAGCACACGGCTTTCAGAACGCCGTAGGGGTATACTGTTATACGATGATGCCTTTCGGATTGAAGAACGCCGGTGCCACCTACCAACAAGCGATGAGCGTCATATTTAAGGAACACCTGCGCAAAATGGTAGAGTACTATGTGGATGACTTAGCGGTCAAAAGCAGGAACAAAGAAGATCATCTGCATGACTTAAGGACAGTCTTCGATCTTATGCGAAAACACCATCTGAAGATGAATCCCACTAATTAAGTCCTTCATGGGGGTGTCCAGCGGGAAATTCCTTGGGTTCATACTAACCTCAAAAGGAATTTTTCTTGACCCCGAAAAGGTGAAAGCAATTAGTGAAATGTCACCGCCCGCAATCTTAAGGAATTAAGGGGGTTACAAGGAAAGTTAGCCTATATCCGGCGCTTCATCTCCAATCTATCAGGGCGATACCAGCCGTTCTCTAGACTCATGAAAAAGGGGGTTTTTTTGTATGGGATGAGGCATGTCAACAGGTATTTTACGATCTCAAAGAATATCTCACTAAACCTCCTGTTCTTATGGCACTAGTCCCTGGGCAGCCGTTCCTTATATATGTAAGGGCCATGGATAATGCTTTAGGAGCATTACTTGCTCAGTATAATGAGCATGGTCATGAACACGCCCTCTATTACTTAAGCAGAATAATGATCGGGGTCGAACAGCGGTATACCCCGATTGAAAAAGAATGTTTAGCCCTAGTGTTCGTCGTTCAGAAAATGCGACACTATCTTTCAGGGCAAACAATTCATGTCATCTCACGGGTTAATCCCTTGAAAATCCTGATGACGAAGCTGGGATCCTTAAACGGCCGATTGGCGAATGGGCACTGCTACTATCGCCATATGATATACATTTCGTCCCTCAAAAAGCCATGAAGGGACAGGCGATCGTCAATTTCCTAGCAGATCATCCAATCTGGTCCAATCCCAAACAGACGTCAGAGGTCAACACAGTTAGTAAAGAACAACCATGGCAAATGTTCTTTAATGGTGCTGCCAGACGATCTGATGCTGGAGTGGGGGTTGTGCTAATATCTCCACATAAACATATATTGCCTAACGGTTACTCGTTAACAGAACCGTGCACGAATAATGTGGTAGAATACAACGCACTCATTATCGGCTTAAAAATGGCTCTGCAACTGTGGGTGAACTATCTAGAGGCATATGGAGACTCTAAGCTCATCGTCAACCAGATGACGGGTGAGTATGAAGTCAGACATGAAGCCCTCATCCCCTATCATCAGCTAGCAGTTGAGCTAACAGGATATTTTGAACAATTTTATATATATCATATATCTCGAAATGAGAACGTCTATGCAGATGCTCTTGTTGCGTTAGCCGCAACATTGGCGATCCTGCCGGATGAGGCTAAAAGCATCACTATTGGTAGCAGAGAACTCCTCCACCCAGATACGGTATCCCAAACAAAAGAGGTGTGCCAGACAGGCTTAATACTGGAACCCCGTGATTGGCGATTTCCATTTATAGATTACACCCTATATGGGATACTACCAGAGGATCCAAAGGAAGCCGCCTCGATAAAGAGGAAGGCCCCGAGATTCTACATTGATCGTACATTTCAAATTCTATACAGAAAGACAAACGATGGTCTGCTACTACGCTGCATATCAAAAGCAGAAGCAGATGAAGTGCTGAAGGAAACACATGATGGAGTGTGTAGAGCTCATCAGCCCGGTCCAAAACTCGGAGAACGCATAAGAAGGCTGGGATACTACTGGCCGAACATGATTACAGAGGCAATGGCATACGCTAAACAGTGCCATGCATGCCAACTTTATTCATCAATCCCCAGAATACTTGCACAATACTATTACTAGTTGGCTATTTGAGGCATGGGGAATGGATATTGTAGGGCCAATAACTCCCCCGTCGTCCAGAGGACATCGGTTTATTTTTGCAATAACCGATTATTTTTCAAGATGGGCCGAAGCTGTGCCCATGAGAGAGGTGAAAATGACAGATGTGATTAAGTTCATCAAGCATCATGTCATTTACCGTTTTGGCGTCCCCCGAAGGATCATTCATGATAATGGACCGCAATTCATCAGCTAGGGGTTCTCAAGATTCTGTGATAAGTTCATAATCAAGGATATTGCTTTAACGCCATATAACCCCGCGGCAAATGGATTGGCCGAAGCCTTCAACAAGACAATCATTAAACTCCTTCGGAAGTTTGTCTCTTCCAACAAAAGGGACTGGGATGAAAAGCTGGGAGAGTGTTTGTGGACTTATCGCACCACCATTCGCACCCCAACAAAAACTACCCCGTTCTCCTTGGTTTATAAAAGTGAGGCCGTCTTACCTCTTGAAATCCAGATACCATCATTAAGAGTGGCCTTAGATAAAAAATGTCTCAGGGCTCAACAACAAATTGAGTTGTATCAAGCCCGAATCTCGCAAACGTTCAATAAGAACGTTAAACTAAGGACCTTTAAATAAGGAGACTTGGTCCTGGCTATTAAAAGGCCAATGATTCTAACCCACAAGACTAAGGATAAATTTGAACCCAAGTGGGAAGGACCATTTGTTGTGGAGACGGTATACTCTAGTGGAGCCTATCGCTTAATGAACCAGAATGGCGATAGGATGATGATGCCAATCAACGGCAAATTTCTGAAGAAATACTATGCTTAAAATAAACCAGAATGATGACAAAGTGACTGTCACATCTTGTTCAGATCCCTAGGAGTATAACCATCCACTTGTTAAAGTTACACAGATGAGCACTTGAACTTCTTGCTTAAAACTAAGCATGCGCAATTAGGCGTCTCTGCCGAAATCTGATGATCCTAACCCGATCATCTTGGTATGTGCAGTTCAAGTTACGCATGAGAGCCTTAAACCGCCTCCATTTGTTCAAGTTACGCAGATGAGCACTTGAACTTCTTGCTTAAAACTAGGCATGCGCAATTAGGCGCCTCTGCCGAAATCTGATGATCCTAACCCGATCATCTTAGTATGTGCAGTTCAAGTTACGCATGAGAGCCTTGAACCGCCTCCACTTATTCAAGTTACGCAGATGAGCACTTGAACTTCTTGCTTCAAACTAGGCATGCACAATTAGGTGCCTCTGCCGAAATCTGATGATCCTAACCCGATCATCTTGGTATGTGGAGTTCAAGTTACGCATGAGAGCCTTGAACCGCCTCCACTTGTTCAAGTTACGCAGTTGAGCACTTGAACTTCTTGCTTAAAACTAGGCATGCGCAATTAGGTACCTCTGCCGAAATCTGGTGATCCTGACCCGATGATCTTGGTATGTGCAGTTTAAGTTACGCATGAAAGCCTTGAACCGCCTCCAATCAAACTCTAGGCAAGCGCAATTAGGCGCCTCTGCCGAAATCTGGTGATCCTGACCCGATCACCTCGGCATTAGCAGTCTAAGTTACGCAGATGAGCCTTAAACTGTTTTACCTAAACAACTAAGTCAGTTTGATGACAAGTTATCTGTTGTGCAAACAAATTTGGTAGCCAACAGGTAAAAGAATCAAAAGATTACCTTTATTCATCAATAAGAATGAAGTTACAAAGAATCAGTATAGCTCTCTCTTTTATTACAAGTTCTTATTATAAAAAGAATGAAGAATAAAAGAATAGAAGAAAGTTATGGATCTCCTAGAAGCCTCAACTTATTCGTCGTCTCGTCAATTACTCGACGACGAGTCTCCTCCACAGAGTGTTGAGCCTGCCGACATAAATCATCGTCATTTATTTCCAGTTGCTGGGCCAACCGTTGGCGAGATCTTTTAATAATGCGGCTTCTTAGTTGTCCTTGTTGGAGGATCAACTCTTCCCGTTTCATAACGGATTCCCCTAGCCAAGACTCACTGGCTTCCAGAATAGCTCGAGCCTTAGCAATAGTCTCTCTGGCTCTAAGGATGGTGGGCTGACTCCCCTCAATCTCAAAATCTACTATCTCTAATCCCCTGAGGATTGATTCTTGACTAGCTCGTAGTTCTGCCAACTCCCGAGACCAGACTTCCTCTTGGCGCCTCAATTCCTCTTGACGAGCCACTAACTCTGCCCGAAGACGCGCCGTTTCGATCTCAGTGATCGCTTCCACATCTGCTTGCCGAACTGTGTTTAATATGTTCACCTGGTCTTCTAAAGCTTCTAGGCGGGCTCGATAGGGAGCTGCTCGGTCACGTCCCCCAATCCTTTTAATATTATCCAGATAGCTGGACAACATTGGACGTCCAAGATTAAAAAAATCTCTTCCATCCAGGATCATTCCGATGCACCTCCTTAGTAGCCGCATAAAGTCATTTACACTGTGGTTGAAGAATTCTTCGAGAGAGTCCACAGTGTCTGTGTTTAGAGCAGGCAACGCTAAGAAAGATGTCGCTGGGGAAGGAGTAGCGTCCGTTGGGGTCGAGGAAGAAGAAACTCGTCCCTGTACCAGATTCATAATATGAGGGGCCAGTAAAGCCAATATGGACTTGGCAGAATTAGGAACCCGGGGAGGAGTATCGCTGGTACAGATCATTCGAGCAGCACCATCAGTAGGAGTAGATGATGGAGTGTTTTCACCCGAAGCTCTCCCTATGGCAGAAGAGGCTTCGAATGAAAACTTCAAATTTTCTTCATCTCCCGCTGGCGGAGGACTTGGAGCTGGAGGAATCACAGATGTCTCAACAGCCATTATTATCGACGATGTTAAAATCGCTGGCTGAGGAGTAGAAGGCACACCAACTACTACTAGAAAAGTTTCCTCAAAGCAGACCATTGGTGTCGGAGATGGCAGATTTGGAGATGGGGTAGTTTCTCTTGCTGGGGCCGCGACAACCACCTCTGTCCTATCATCACTCCCGAGTTCATCAATTGGGGGAATTGAAAAAGGAACAGAGGGAGGAGTGGGCGTGAAATAGTCTGCGTCAAACTCATTCGCAGAACTACCTAATCCACCCACTGAGCCAGTCGTGCCAGAATAATCCACCTTCTCCTCAAACTCTCCCCTGGTAGTCGAATGCATCGGCGAGTGGGGCTGACCACCTACAAAAAGTAAACAAATAGTGTTGCATATAATGATGAAATGAATAATGAACAGAAGATAGAATATAAGAGCAATACCAGGAGAAACAAGTCCAGTGGTCGGACTTGAAGGGGGAGCCATCGCTGTTTCCAGGAGCGCACTCGTTTCGCTACCTAGAGGTTGCGTCGCAGAGTGTTCGACAGATTCTGCGGTTGGAGGCCAAAAAATCTGAAGCAAATTTGGCCACCACCTCTTGAGGGACTAAGAGGGTCCCCGGGGCTAATTTCTGCTTCTTCTTCGCCGGTTCGCCTCTTACAGATCCGCGGCGTTTAATGGCTGGACTCCGGGGGTGGGGACCAAGTCTTGAGAGGCACCACCATCATCACCGTCATCATCATTATCATTATTGTCATCCCCATCAGAGTTGCCCAAGTCTGATGGATCAGCCGCCGCACCAAGGAATTCGTCCATTCCTTTCACCCTCACTCTTTTGGCTCCTTTGCGGCTAGCATAGAAGGCCTTTATCTCCTTGCAACAGCTGCGGTTGATGGAGAAGTTAGGTACTTCAGCATTAGCAACGCTGTACCAGGTACAGAAACTTAACACCATGCTTAGCTCTAGCAATTTACGAGGTAGCATAAATTCTGTTCCGGTTCCTCCAGCAACAAAATGGAACCAGCCTCGTGCCCCTGCGTATAGATTCCCTTCGTACGCCAACTCTTTATTTGGATTTCCTACATAAAGCTGTGTGTATCCAAATTGACGAGCAAATCTGCTCGGGATATACGGCTCTATGTAGCACATGGTGTCTTACCTGTATCTAAGTGTCCGAGGCGAATATTCAACAACCACCAGAAGACCCCTGAAGATAAGTTGGTGAACTGGTCTGCTCCCAAAATATCTTTAAATTTAGATCCATACTCTCCCCCAGGGAAGTATGGGAAGCAGCGGAAGATCTCATAGTTTTGATGATGACGGAGTGTTCTGCGGATTTGAGACATGTAATTGCTCTTTCAGACAGAGCGCTCATACTTCTCTACAAATAACGGCTTGTCAGTTGGGTTGTAATCCGCAACACTCATCAAAAACGGGCAGTGCATGACTAACTATACCAATAAATATGTATAGGGCATCTCTACCCTTGGGTTCGGTGTCTTCACCATGGCAGCTTCTTTGGCCACTTTACCCTTCCCAGATTTGCCTTTATTCTTCTCCGCTGGCATGAAGCTGTTGCAAAGGGCCCGGAGCCCGCTTTGGAGGTTGGCAACCATTGCTGGTAATAACCCAAACGGTCGACCATAGGCCAATAGAACGACTGGATAGACGACATTCTTTGCAATGGCCTCCTTGGGAAGAGAAGGGACAATGCATCTCTTTAACCAAAACATCAAGAATCCTGCAAGCAGACCCCTGTCTAAAATTGGGAACTGGACTTGGTAATGGAAGCCCTGAAAGACCGTGTCAGGACTAAATCCTCCTTCATTTGATTCGGTCATATATGTTGTGGCTTCTAAATTGGATATACGCTCTTTCACTTGTTCGATACTAATAGAAGGGCGTCCACGAACCATAGAGAGACTCTCCTTCAGATTAATGAAGAGACAGTCTGCCCACTTCTTATGGCCAATTCCCTGGTTCCTTACTCCAGCCAGGTCGGCGCAAATATGATAGTGGCACATCATTTCCCAGTAGGTTTGGTAGATGTGCTCATCCCCCGCTTTCAGCATCTTCGATTCTTCAGCAGTGGGGATATATTCCTCACAAGGAACTTCGCCCATTGATAAACCCGACACTTCGAACATCTCATGGAGAGCAAATCCAAGCTCACCCAATGATGTAAAGAAGATGCCGGTCTCGGGGTTATACATCTCCAGCAGGCAGAATAAGTGGTATGCACTTTGAAGCAAGCCAAACTGGACGTTTCTAATGGCTTTGTACAAGCCAATTTCCTTTAGGGTCTACTCATGGGTGTCTAGTATGTGTTTGACAAGTCTGAACCACCACATGTTGCCCAAGGAGTGGACCCATCCAAGCATTCTAAAGTCTTTAGCAGGGTACTGACCACCCTTGGCCAAAAATTCGCTAAGGAAAGTCTTAGCACGAATTGGCACTTCACCAACAGGGTGCTCTTTGGTGACCCTGCCTGGGAGGAGCCCCGTGATACATCTAGGGAGACCGTCTTGAAAAGCCCCATTCGTGCCGAATTTGCCGGTCGCAACACTATCATATTCACGAGTTAGCTCAAATTCTAACTTGCGGTGGGAAGATAGCCTCTGGAGATACACCAAAGGATAGCTACGCTCCATGTCAGGCAGAAATATGAGTAGATTCCCGGCCTGGTATAGCCACTTGCCCTCCTCTTCAAAGAGGATCTTATCAGAGTGATCCAACGCATCTCCGAAGAGGAATGCGGGCTTTTCCAGTACCTCTCGATTCGTGGCCTCAAAAGGGGCGTCAGTGATAATCTCCCTCGCAGTCGCAGGACTGTATCTTATCAGTTTCTCCCTGCACTCCCTAAGACCTGGCTTGAAGGCGGAAAGATTAGTAGTGAAACGGAACTGAGTTGCTGAGTCTGCACCACCAACGAAACCAAAGTGATTTCCTTGGGAGATTGGGTCTACAGAATAGCCAATTGCAAAAAGAGAATCAAAATAACCAGAAAAAGATTCTTACAAAATCAGGAAAATTGTCTAAGTATGAAAACGCGGAGCTAAGGTTAACTCCGCGCGAAGTTAAATGAAATAACTTTGCGTTTAAAAACGCAGAGCTAAGGATAATAACTTCGCATTTACAAACGCGAAGCTAAAATTCTAACCTCGCATCAGAACGCAATAGTTAGCAAAAATAACTTCGCGTTTAAAACGCGGAGATAACGCGATAGCTTCTCGTGGAGGAAGATCAAAGATTTTTTCCTTCTTCTCCAAGCCATTTGGCTGGAGTACGGCGATCTCGCCGGTAAAAGAAATGATTGGCCGGTTAAAACCGAGCCAAATCACTCTAAAAATGTCCTAGAAAGCCCCAAAAGTGAGGTTCTTACCTCCGATAAGCGAGGCGTGGACTGGCTCGCCGCCGCCACAACCGCTGCCACCGCTGCTTGCGCCAGTCGCCGACGGCGAGGCTGCGCGTGAAGAAGCACAGGTCTTGGGTGCCATTGCTTGCGAAATCTTGAAGAAAATCGAAAGAAATCAGGTCGAAAATCGCTCGGTTGCCTGAGTCGCTTGGATCGCCGGAGTTCTGGAGCTCTAATCTCTTGAAAATCCTTCGAATGAAGTAAGGAAGAAAAAGAAGAGACTCCATTTAAATGGAAAAAACTGCCTCTTGGTATTCGGCACGAGAATCGGAGCAGTTACTAATCAGTGGCTCCCCAAAATGCGAAGATAGCTTGGTTGTCTAACTTCGCGCGGTGATAGAAAACGCGAAGATAACTTGGTTGTCTAATTTCGCGTAGTAATAGAAAACGTAAAGATAACTTGGTAGTTTAGCTACGCGTTTCTATCAGAAACTTAGATGATTATAACAACTATCATCTTGGCATGTGCAGTTCAAGTTACGCATGAGAGCCTTGAACTGCCCCCATCAAACTAAGGCATGTGCAGTTAGGCATCCCTGTCTAAGTTAAATGATCCTTATCCGATCATTTCAGGTAATGACGGTCTAAGTTACGCAAATGAGCCTTATATTGTTTTACCAAAACTATGAACCATCTATTTGTTGAGTAAGCAAAATTCTTGAAGCCAACAGATAAAGAGAAAAAGAATTATCTTTATTCATGAAGCGAAAAGTTACAAAAGAAGAGGGAGTTATAGCTCTCTCAAAAGCTTCAACCTATTCATCGACTCATCAATAACCCGACAACGAGTCTCCTCCATTGAGTGTTGAAATTCCCTGGTTCACATGCAAAAGATCTCCTCTGTAAATGTCAACTATGATCTGTTTAAAAGCTCTCAGCGGATCATCTAAAGATACTGCTACAAGAATCCTAATGAAGATGCACAAGTTGGATTCGACATGCTACAAGCCCTTAGATGATCATCTCTATCGCTTTGGAAAGCGACAGAGATTGTCATCTAACAGAAATAGTCCTCAAGAAAACTTAATGAGCTGCCGCAGAGTTCTTGTAACTCCTTCAAAAGTTTATCTTTTGGAGCCAGAGCTTGAAACCTGCAACTATGTTGTAAAGCATATGCTTCTAGCTTCCTTAGAGTTACTTTTGCTGATGAAGACTGGTAGAGCCACATGCACTCCTCTTCAAAAAGGATATGGTCCGAATACCCCACTGCAAAAGAAGAATCAAGAGTTAGAGAATACTCGAAAAATCTTCTAAGTATAAGAACGCGGAGTTAAAAAAAAAAAAAAAACTTCGCGCGCAGTTGAGGAAATAGCCTTGCGTTGAAACGCGACTGCTAGTCGAAATAGCCTCGCGTTGAAACGCGACTGCTATTCAAAATAGCCTCGCGATTGAAAACGCGATTGCTAGTTAAAATAGCCCCGTATTTCAAACGCGAGTATGACGCGATAACTTTGCGTAAGAAGAAGATCAGAGTTCTTCTCCATCTTCTCCTTTCTTCCCAAGCCTTACGGCCGGAGAACGGCGATCTCACCAGTTCAAAAATGGCTGGTCGGTTAGAACCGAGCCAAAACACTTCAAAATTGTTCTAAGGAGTCTAAAGTTGAGATTTTTACCTCCAATGGGTGCGGCATGAACTGGTTCGCCGCTGTACCCGCTCTTTCGGCTGCTGCCGCCACTGCTAACGCTGGCCGCCGATGGTGAGGAGGCCGCGACGCCGTACTCTTCTTAGATGACATCCTAATGATGAAAATCTACGGAGAATCGAAGGAAGATCGGTTGAAGATCGTTCGTCGACATGAGTCGCTCGGTCGCCTGAGCTCTGGATTCTTCAACTCTTCGAATGAAGAAGAAGAAGAGTGAGAGACTCTATTTAAATGAGAGAACCCACCTTTTGGTATTCAGCGTAAGGTTCGGAGTAATTACTGAGCAATTACTGAGTAATTACTGAGCAATTAATGAGCAGTTACTCATTAAAACGCGAAGCTGTTTTGCTCCGCGCAACTATGCAAAGCGCGAGATAAACTTGGTATTTTAACTCCGCATTTTCTGTTTAAAGATCCAAAGTATTTCAAAATTTGCTAAATTCTAAGTCATTTTGAAAACTGTGGAGGGGGTTCTGTTGGCAGTGAAAATTTCTAAGTAAATAGAGTTTTCCACAACAGAACGCGGAGCTAACTCAGTAGCTCCGCGTTTGGCTATATCAGCCTCGCGTTTGAGAAAAACGTGGAGCTTTCCGCGTTCTGGTCTCTTAGCTCCGCGTTTTGATGAGTTTAACTTCGCGTGAGCAGATAACCAGAATCTCAGATTGATTGAGATTATGATTTGGGCTTATCCAAATACCCAAATTAAGTCCGATCAGAACTCTAAATCAAGAGTTTTAAATTAAAACTAAGGTATTTGATTGGAATCCTTGATGAGTACAAATTATATTTAGATAGAAACTCTCATATGATCCTAAAACTATAAATACCCTCTTGGGGGAGCCCTACGGGGTCTTATTTTTCTTTTTGGACATCTTAGAGAATTCAAGTTACGCATAGAGCCTTGAATTCGTAAAAGACCAGAGAAGATCGTCTACAGTCGGCCGCCATTTTCAAGAGAGAAGAGTTCGACGTCAGATCGTCCAAAAGAGCTGCTTGACAGATCCCATCGCCACACAGATCCCACATCATATTGTAAAAGAGAGCGATTGAGATATAAAATCCTCTCGTTTGTTCTTTCTTTTTCTTATTCTCTTTCATTGTAATTTAAGTTAATTCAATGGAAGGAAAGCGAAGAAATTCTGCTGCGAACATAAATAAACTTCATAATTCATGAAACTTAATTTTATTAATATTAAGGAGGTAGAGAACGTAATTCTAGAAAAAATTGAAGAAAAGTTATTGGATTACTATATTTTTGCTGCTAGATTACATTTTTTTTTTTCTGAGTTGACGGCTCACCTATAGTAATCCATATATATGTGTGTGTGTGTGGGGAGATTATTATATATGACCTACCAGCTCATGTAAGTTATTTGAATCAGCGGCGGAAAAGTAATAATTCATTATTTTTTATAAATTTTCTTAGGTTCATGATCTCTATTTCCTTATCTTTCTTAGGATCAAAATCTATAAATTTTAGAGTTTATTTACTCTTTCATCAAGTAGATACTAAATGTTGTATTATCTAAAAATCATTAATTTTGTATATACTTGATTGAATACCAAATCAAAACTAAAATCCAAGAATTTGAATATGTGATCCCTAAGCGATCAAGATCATAATCTAAAAGAAATATTTTAAAAAAATAATTATACATATTGGAAATAAACTGTAGCTCAGATAACTTATGTGTGACGGCAGCTCATTTCTATTTTATATATATATATATATATATATATATATATATATATATATATATATATATATATATATATATATATATATATAGTTGAAATGAGTAGACAACTCAGTTAAGTGTTACACAAGCCGCTGTCCATTTCCAGTAGCTCCAATAAATTTTTTTCTTAAAAATTTTAATTTGGATCCCTAGGGTTATCTCATACCAAATTTCTTGTATTTTAGTTTACAAATTTATGGGCAACTATTGATAATACTTAGATATGTATACTATCAACAAAATCTAAGAACGGATAATCCAAAAAAAAAAAAAAAGAAAAGAAAAAGAAAATCTATTCCGATAAATTTAACATATAATTCATAAAGTTTTGACCAACAAAATTTCTTAATATTTAGAATTGATTTAACTATGAATCAAGTGAAAAAAAAAAACAAAAATAGTTGAATTAAAACTGCCGTAAATTTTGCTAATTTCGTGGTGTAGATCCACTAGTATGTCCTAACCAAAATTTATTATATTTTGTCTGTAGATAGTTTTTGGATGATAGCTAAAATTTATTGAAATCGATTTTTATTTTAGATTATTCAATATTTATTATATTTTGTTTGAAAATAGTTTATGAATAATAAATTAAATTTACTTAAATCGATTTTCATTTTGCATTATCCATTCTTAGATTTTTGTTGATAGTAACCACATCTAAATATTATTTACATTAGTCTAGCCTAACACTCTCTCTCTCTCTCTATATATATATATATATATATATATATATATATGAGAAAACGGTAAATTTAGTGGCGGCGTAACCACATCTAAATATTATTTACATTAGTCTAGCCTAACACTCTCTCTCTCTATATATATATATATATATATATATATATATATATATATATATATATATGAGAAAACGGTAAATTTAGTGGCGGCGAAGAGAATTCATTCACCGGCAATTACTTGGCCCAATAAGAATTGTACACGTGCCTCAAAAGAACATAATACGTGGGTGGATATTTTTGCAATAGCGCCCCCTCATTGATTGGGGGAAATTCTAAATGCGCACCACATTTGACTTAGTTAGCACATTTCTCCCTATGTTGTAAATCACTTTACTGTTGGATGTGGGCCTCACTAAGTAAATGTGGTGCGCATTTAGAAGTTCCCTTTGATTGGGAGCACAGCTGGCCTCATTAATTCTCTCTCTTCCGAATCATCCCCATCCCCCCCACCCCCACCCCACCCCCACGCACCCCCGAACCCAACCCCCCCCCCCCCCCCCCCCACCCGCGGCCCTTTTTCTTTGCTCAGCTCGCTTTTCAAAACCCAACCAAATCTCTAGGGCGTTCGACGAGCTTAGTTCGATCATCCAACCACCGCCCGTGCCCCTATGCTTGGACCCCCTCTTCTTCCGGCCACCGCCTATGCCCCTGTGCTCCGAGCGCAATTGTGGAGCATCTGTCGTTGATCTCGCAGCTGAGGATGGCAGATTTAAGCTTAAGGCCTGAAAGTTCCGAAAAGGAAGCAGCACCAACCAACCTCCTCTAACAACTGTTTAGTTTAGTTAGCGTAACACACAACGTAAATTTAAATTTAAATGCTGTATCTTCCGCTGCTTAAACACTGTAGCAGAATGAAAAACGAAATGGAACTTACAATCTACACAAAGTTTTTGAGTATTCAAGCAAAAGAAGACTCATTTATCAATGATCCATCCAAAATTCAGCAATAAGAAATCCGTACATCAATGTTTAATTGAACAAAATAATAAAGAATCTGATTGCATTATGTTTATCAGAAGCACATAACAGGAAAAGCTTACAAGGGTGACAATCAAGGAGTTCTTTCTTCAAACAGGATGATGAATTCATAAAATCATAATAATTTTATTGTTCAGAAACAAAGCTCCTCCAATCATGCACACGCACTAAGTTATACATCTCTATCAGCAATGCTGCCTCTTGAAAGCATTGAATTCGATTACATCATTTACCACTGAAGTCAATTCCAACCTCATTTGCAGATCCGACTTAGGATTTCTGCTTAATTACATATGATTAAATGTGCAACATCTCATAATTGGAGCTGATAATGAATGTCCATGATTGAATCCTAAGCTCTAAGTCATTTGAAGATAGATGTAATACTGAACTTTAGATTCTCTGCAAAACACAGATGATTTGTATTAGAGCCCAGAAGAAAGAAGATGAATCGCAGTCAGAGAATGTAAGAATCTGTAACCAATGAGCCATTTCATAGTTTCTTAAAAACTATGAAAAACTACTTTCTGTTCTATATGATTTTAACCTTCAAAATTTTCCTTTGTTCCCTTGCATGCGAGATGGCCCCAAGGCTTAAGATCCCCATATGCGTCAGGGTACTAGTTTCTCTTGGTAGACAGTTTCTGCAGTTCCTTATTGGAATTACAAGAAGTATGGCAGTATCATATTGAATAGCCATATTTAAAATCCAACAGAAATAAGACCAATACTTGAAGGACCACATGACCCTTGACTAAGCTAAATGGTTAAAAACAAATTAACAAAAGGCTAAAAGTAGTAGACTCTAGGTATTTTCAAATTGCAAATCCATTTCATTCATCAAGTTGACTGCTAAATAACCACAAAGAATGAGGCATTACATACTATGATTAGTAGAAGCTGGTAAATGAGTAAGAATCCCTAGTACAGGAAATGAAATGAGATGGAACTCCACAAGGAAGCTCAGGTCATATT
>JAYEPQ010000016.1:11559282-11576782 GCA_036321105.1 Dracaena cambodiana
ATGCTAATTTTGATTTCTGTGAGAACTGTGTGTTTGGAAAGCGGAAAAAGAGTTAGTTTTATGAAAGATGGCAAGGAGAAGAAAACCGAGAGATTGGAGTTGGTATATACAGATGTATTGGGGTCTTCTTCGGCGAAGTCTCTTGGAGGTAATTCTTATTTTGTCACTTTTATAGATGATGCAAGCAGGAAAATATGGGTATTCGCACTTAAGCAGAAATCTGATATTTTCAAGATCTTCAAGGTATGGAAAGTTCTTATTGAGAATAAAACAGGTTTAAAGGTGAAATGTCTGTTGTCAGACAATGGTGGGAAATTTTGCAATAGAGAGTTCGATAACTATTACTCTACCTACGGGATCAGGAGAGTAAAGACTGTACTGAGGATACCGCAGCAAAATGGCGTGGCTGAGATGATGAATAGAACCATTTTGGAGCGAGCTCGGAGTATGAGACTACATGTAGGTTTGCTTTGCAACTTTGGGGAGCCGCTGTAGATACGACAGTCTATCTTATCAACAGGAGTCCAGCTAATACTTTAGATGGAGGAATTCCAGAGGAGGTGTGGTCTGGTAAGACTGTGAATTATTCATTCTTAAAAGTGTTCGGTTGTATAGCATATGCACATGTGGATCATGAGATGAGAAAGAAGCTTGATTCTAAATCTAAGAAGTGTGCATTCATTGGATACGGTGGTGACGAATATGGTTATCGCTTATGGGATTATGAGCATAATAAGGTAATTCGTAGTAGAGATCTAGTATTTAATGAGGGCTATATGTATAAAGACCGAATAGAAAATAAGAGTAAGAAAACAGTTGAGAAAGAGCACTTAGAGTTGGATGAGCCATAGGATGGGATGGATCCCATGGATAAAAGAAAGGAAGAAATACCTACATCTGAAGGGGAAGAAATGACTACACCTGAGAATACACAAGTTTCAGATGAGACCGAACTGGAGAGAGAGTCATTGATTGAAGTAGATGGTTTCAGTATTTCATCAGAGAGTGTTCCCATTTTGAAGAGGAGCAAGAGGATAAGGAAGCCAATCCAAAAACTTTGTCTTCTATTATATCATGTTTTGTATACTGATACAGGCGAACTAGAGAGTTACCAAGAGGCTATGCAGGATAAATTTCATCTTAAGTGGGAGCAAGCCATGCGTGATGAGATATCTTCTTTGGAGGAGAATCACACATGGGAATTGGTGAAGCGACTGGAAAAAATAAAAATATTGCATAACAAGTGGGTATACAGGGTAAAACATGAGACAGGAGGGACACAAAGGTTCAAGGTTAGACTTGTGGTGAAGGGATACAGTCAAAGAAAAGGTATTAACTTCAATGAAATATTTACACATGTTGTCAAGATGACTTCTATCAGAGCAATACTGAGTATTGTGGCTGTGAAAAGATTGTATTTAGAGTAGCTCGATGTGAAAACTGCTTTCCTTCATGGTGATTTGGAGGAGGAAATATATACATGGAACAGCCGGAGGGATATGAAGTTAAAGGAAAAGAGAATTGGGTATGTCGACTGAAAAAGAGCTTATATGGGTTGAAACAAGTGCCGAGGCAATGGTACTTGAAGTTCGACAAGTTTATATTGGATTCGGATTTTGCCAGAAGCAATTTAGATCATTGTGTATATCTACAAAAGTTTATGGATGGTAAATTTATTATACTTACTTTGTATGTAGATGATATGCTTGTGGCATGTACATGCATAAAGAAAATCAATGATCTGAAAAGAAAGTTGGCAGGGAGATTCTCTATGAAGGACATGTGTGAGGCTAAATAATTTCTTGGGATGCAAATAACCCGAGATAAGAAAAATAAGAAATTGTGGTTATCTCATGAGGGGTACATTAAGAAGGTGTTGGAAAGATTCAATATGGAGAATACAAAACCAGTAACTACTGCTCTTGGTGGTCAGTTCAAACTATCAAAAAAGTAAGGTGATAAGATAGATGAGGAGACGAGACACATGGAGAATGTGCCTTATTCATCAGCCGTTGGGAGTCTCATGTATGCAATGGTGAGTATAAAATCAGATATTGCACATGCAGTGGGAGTAGTGAGTAGATTCATGAAGAACCCTGAAAAGGAACATTGGCAAGCGGTGAAGTGGATTTTCAGGTATTTAAAAGGTATTTAAAAGTATTGTTTGTGTTTTTGGGGTGATAACATTGATGTGCAAGGTTTTGTAGATTCGGACCATGCGGGTGATAGAGATAATGATAGGAGCACCACAGGTTATGTCTTTACTGTAGGAGGGACAGCGGTAAGCTGGTTTTTAAGATTACAATCAATTGTTACTTTATTTTCAACAGAAGCTGAGTATGTTGCAACTGCAGAAGCAAGTAAGAAGTTTATTTAGTTGAAGTGATTGATAAGTGAGTTGGGTTTTGATGGAGTGGATTGCAGGTTGTTCAGTGATAGTCAGAATGCAATTCATCTTGCTAAGAACTCAGCGTATCATTCACGGACTAAACATATTCACTTGAGATATCACTTCATTAGATCCTTATTAGAGGATGGCCAATTGAAGTTGGAGAAAATTGAGGGCATCAAGAATCCTGCAGATATGTTGACAAAACCGGTTGATGGGAAAAAGTTGAGCTATTGCTCAACTTTGGTGCATTTGTGTTGAATGCTGAAATTGGGACTTTAAACGATCGAGATAAAAGTTTTGGACAGTAGGATTATCATGTACAGAGATTACATTTTTTTTGCAATAGGTATCCAAGTGGGAGATTGTTGTTAATGGAGCCCATTTCCGCAGCGGGTTTCAGTACACCGAAACGAGTCCAAAACTGGCCCAAAGCCGTTATGATATAATATAAATATAGGGTTGTGGTGCTAGGATTTTATGAGCCGGAAAAAAAGGAGCAGAAAGAGAAAAGAGAAAAAGAGGCAGCTGCTGCACTTGTTTCTCTGGTTGCGGCCGAACAAGGAGAAGAAAAACGTGATGCTTCTTTTGGTGTGACGGTTTGAAGCAAAGGAGAAATTATTTGTTGTGGCGGAACAAATAATTGTGTGGTCGACTGGGTTGATTTGATTTTGTTTTCAGCTGAAGATAAACAAGAGAAGGGTGGTTGTGAATTATTTTTGCCAAAGAAAAGATAATTAGTGCTACTGCTAATTACTTTTGGTGAAGGGTGCAACCGAAAGGCTTTCTTTGGGTTTCTTCGGCGGCCAAAGCAAAGAGGTAAATCACTGTAATAAGAGGTTAGGATTTAATCTCAAAATCTTGTGTGATTTCTTTGTGATTTCTCTTGTGGTTGAGAACTAGTAAGTTGTAATCCTCTTTTGATATAGTGGAAGATTTTCGATCGTGTCCCCGTGGACGTAGGCATATTGCCGAACTACGTTAAAATCTGCGTGTTCTCTGTCTCTGCTATTTTTCTCTTTGGTTAACTATTTGATTCTGCTGGTTGTTGCATTAGTATTATTCCGCTATCTTTTGCTAACAAGGAGGTCTAATTGGTCTATTATTGAAAAGCAACTATTTTTGTGCCAATCCAATCCATAATCAAAATTTATCGTAAATGCATAACTTTTTGTACAATACTATTTTAGAATGTGGAGATTACAATTAACGATTCTGATTATCCACAACCATTCTCCATATTAAAATTTAGGGGCATCTCCATATGCAACTCCTAGTGGAAAAACTTTAAGTATATTTTTTTGTTATATATATATATATATATATATATATATATATATATATATATATATATATATATATATATATATATATATATATATATATATATATTGTTTGCTAGCTAGTTAGTTAAACTACAAACTTTCCATTCAATAATTTAATTCGTTTTTCACTATCAATTGATCTTGAAATATGTGTTGATCAAAATTTTTAAAAAAATTCAAAAAATAAATTTTTGGGTAAGATCTAAAGTAATAGTAGGCAGTGAATATATGATTATATGATGTAAAAGGTATATGTTAATACTATCTTTTTTTATTTAATTGATATTTATAGTCCAACTGCTATATATGTATAATTATTGTAATGCTCTAAATTATTATCCAAAAGTTTGGAAGTAATTTTCCATTTTTGGATGAGGCATTACTGGTCGGCACCCCAAGAGTGGTATATTGAAGCCTTTTATAATAAATAAGCCATGCAACTAGAGTGCCCAGCAGAATAATTAAATTGCTACAATCCAAAATATTACATTAGATTATCCAAAATAATTCTGAAAAAGATTAGGTTCAGATTATTATAAGAGGCATTGCCCAAAATAGATTGCATTAAATAAGGAAAGGCAATTCGTTAAATAACAGAGACACAAATTAAAGCTGAATAGCATGGTTGCAAGTCAAAAGATGATTAGAGAAGAAGATGTCTCTAATAGTCTACTGGGTCTACTTACTCCTCTAAGGAAGGATATTTAGATGGTAGTGATTTACGAAGTTTCTAATATTTTGGCATGGGGAAGTAACCCAAGGGGCAGTCCCGGTAAGAAATAAAATCACACATGTGGTAGAAATTAATAATAATAATAAAATATTAAAGAGAATAAAATATGAGAAAAATTGAAAATACCTACATGCAAAGTATGACAGGATAGTCCCAGAAAAGGCATGACATAATAAATAAACACATAACACTAATGCAATGCAAGATACATATGCCATGTATAATCAAGACGTGTAAGGTTAAGGCCTAAGGTTGTCCACATATCGCTTGAATATTTGGGCAAAATAGAGGTAGTCCCCATATAACATAACAATATCAACCTTGCTAGATATTCAATCCCATGTGGTACCAAGTAAACACGTGATGGAGCTGATTGGTGGGGAACTTACTTTTTGTGGAGTGTTCTGTAAACTTGGAACTACAAATATTGTCACGACAAAAGCTGGAGATTTAGATTGCAGCTAAAGTCAGAATAATATTGTCATAACCTTAGCTGGAGTATCATGTGGTCAAACATAGCTGGATTATCATTGTCAAAGTATAAACTGGATTATCGTATCACGGCTACAGACCAAATTTACAGTAACACGAGACTGATTCAATTGATTGACCTTTAGTATCTCCTATAAGGCATTGTAAAATCCACTTTTTCATGTCTCCCACAAACTCCCGGTTATCTTATTTATATATAGATATTGAAGAGTCAAGTTATATTATTTAGGAGGTATTATGCATGGTCAGCTTTACAGTAGTACAATATACAAGTCAAGTCACATCCATAGATGGATATATAAACAAGTGAAGATTTGAGTATCTGTCCAGGTAGAGAGCAAATGGCATACCCATGATATGATGTACATGCATGACACAAGTAGGGTAATTACCAGGCAAGCCAAGTGTTATGACTCAGTATGATTAAATTAATATGTTGTGCAGTGGTTAAAAAAGTCAAGTGGAACCATTCATGTCAATTCCGAATAGTTTAAAAATTATCAAGTAGGTCATTAGTCAAAAAGCAATTAAAATAATATATTAATAGATTATGTTGTTATTTAATAAATTGAGTTTATGCTAAATCTTAACTAAGTCACTGAGTGAGCTTGGCTGAATTTCAGGCGACAGTTGATGGGGGAGTAGAGTTGTGAGGAAGAGGATTGGCGAGATAAAACTGTCGGCAAATATGAATCAAGTAGACTAAGATTAGGCGAGTTGGCAGAGTTGACGAAAAGGAATAGTATCAACGGGATAAGTAGTGTTAATGGGGATTAGTAGTGTTGCGCAGGATGAGTTGGGTTAGCAGGGATAAAAGTATTGGTAGATATTAATAGTGTTAGTGAGAGTAATAGTATTGGCGAAGTTGGCGATGATGGGTAGGCTAGGTGGAGTTCCCGTGACTAGACAAAAGCAAATAATTAATATAATATGAAAATCATGTAAATAAGATCTAGGTAGAGTATATATACATGTTATAAGGTCAGGCGAAGCTCGCAGGGGGAATGACGAGTCATGAGGAGTTTTATTAACTCCATCATTGTTCAGCCGACTTATATTTGTTGAGATGTTAAATAATTTATATATTTTTTCCAATAGACTAAGATCAACTCAACTGGAGGTTGAGATCAAACGTTATAGTGATTTTAGTAAACTAGCATGCGACCTAAAACTAAATGCAGTTCGAATGAATGCGATGCAGGTCGGGTCCATGCGGACGACGTCAGTAGATGATGCCATCTATATTTTACTACCAGAAAAATGTGGACCATAGGCCCGCATTTGGTACCACAACAAGATGGACCCAAACGCAGATCAAGGGCTTTAATTCACATTTTGCAGCAAGCCTCAAATTTAAACCCAGTTTTGGAGGAGGCTAGAGGTGAAACTAGGAGAATATTAATACATGAAAGTTGTAGAAAATAAATTATCTTTGCAATCATATCAAAATGAATCCATTTGTAATTCTATATCAAAAGTTATGATAAAAAACTAAAGGTATGTCTAAATGATAGCAAATCTGCATTTGCACAATTATCGATTTTGAACCCGAGTTTGAAGGGTAAAAGGCAGAATTAGGTAGAAAGTAATAAAAAAAATTGTATAAAATTGAATTACCTTTCAAATCAAAAGAGATTTAGCTTATTTGGATTTGGGATGCAAAATATATGGCTATTTTAGTAAGCGCTAGCATGCTAAATAACAACGTTTCTTGCTAAAAAAATATGAGTGTGAGAAATCTTGCTAGAGAGAGTTAGATGCATGATTTCTTACTAGAAAGATAGTTAAATGCATAATTTGTTGTCTTGAACTTGGATGAGAAATAAAGTTAAAAACCCTTGTGAGTAAAGCGTAAAACTCTAAATAGACGGATAAAAGTCTAAAAATACAAGGTCTTACAGAAGAAACTTTGATGAAAGTCTTAAAAAATATTTTTGCCTTGGAGAAACAATTTCTTTTGGAGCTAAAACTTGAAGCTTTGGGTAATATGAGGAAGAAGGTAGAGGGAGATGAAGAGGACAAGATGAGAAATAAGGAGAAGTAGGAGATTGAGTTTTATATACTCAAGTAAGGGAGAATTGGTTTTGATTTTTTTTGGGAGGGGGGGGGGGGGGGGGGGGGGGAGGTGGTGATGGTATGCATGAAAGGGATATGGGTGGATGTACTCTCCATTTACTCCTTGCAAATTTCAAGTGTGTTTATAGTCATTATTTGACTCAAGTCAATTAATCTTGCCATGTGACAAAAATAAAATTAGAGGGAAAAGGGAAATTAGGAGAAAATTTCAAGATTTAGGTTTCAAAGCGACAAGCTTGTTAATTTCTGCTCACCTTCAGTAGAACTTCATCCTTGAAATTTAAAGTAGGAGGTGTGTAAGATAAGGATTGCAACAATAATGGATATGTGAGCATGATTGGATATTAGTTAGAATTAAATTGAGAGGATGATAATGCCAGTGACCAAGAATGATATGACAAGGTGGTACAAGTCAAATCATGCCTTGTGCTACTCCACTCAAGTCCAAATATGTTATCAATTAGAAGATAATTAGAATTCATTTGATATCGGATCAGTATCAATGTCTAGGACTTGGATGAACACGACTAATATATAATAAACTGGTAAAGGAGATATTACGACTTGGAATATTATATTCTATCCTCCTTACAAAATTTTTCATTCTCAAGATTTAATTCGAAGAAGGAAAAGATATCAATTAAAACATTGGATATACATTAGGAATGACTGCATCTTGTCAGTTTGTTGACTACCCATTGTAATACCCCAAACGTCGAGCGAGCTGTATTGCTCTTTTGAGACCAATCGTGCCGAATAAGTCTACCGAAGTCAATTTTGGACACCGAAATAACCTTCGGTGAACGTAATTTTAAAACCACAAATCCAAATAAAATTCGATCTTCGCAATTATTAGTTTTGTAATATTTAGGATTTTTGGAGATTTTTCTTACGAGGCCGAAAAATACATCCAAAATTAATAATTTAATAATATTAACATCATCCTTCTAATTATTTTGAAATTTTGGATCATTTATTCCGGATATCGAAATAACAAACAGATAATTTTGTAGTGTTCCTCTCATTGGGTACTATGCCCTACATTAATTTGGTAGCATTTAGAGAACGTTACACGAAACCGAAATTACTAAATTATTAAATAAATAAATAAAATAATAATTTAATTTTTAAAAAATGAGCTGGCTGCCCTCCCAAGCCACCGCCAAACATGGGCGGTGGCCGTATGAAAAACCAATTGAAAAAAAAGAAAGGAAAAATAAAATAAAAAATAAAAACCCAACCCTCTCCCTTATCTCTCTGCCTCGCTCTCTCCCTCACTCTCTACTCCCTTTCTCACTCCCTCTGCTGCACCAACAGAACAAAAAAAATAAAATAAAATAAAAAGAGAAGGAGAAGGAGAAGGAGAAGGAGACGAAACGGGTTTGAGAAATCGAAGGAAATTAAAAGAAATCCGATATAAGTAACACACTTCCCTTCTTCTATTGATTATTTTTCTTTTAATTATATAATTTTTCTTTTTGATTGTATTGTTTAGAAGTAATTAAATGTTGGCCATTCTGTTAAAATTAAGTTTCGGTTTGGAGTAGAATATTTATTTTAGGTATGAGGATACTCACACTTATAATTGTGTTCATTATAATAAATTTTGTAAATATGTAGGAAAATAAAAATAGAAATAAAAGAAAAAGGAAAAGAAGAGAAAAGAAGAAGAAGAAGAAGAAGAAGAAGAAGAAGAAGAGGAAGAAGGAGCAGAGAAATGAAAGAGAGAGAGAGAGAGAGAGAGAGAAAGAAAAAAAAAAGAGAGACGGATGGGCTGGGCCGAGAGGAGAGAGAAAAACAAAAAAAAAAGAAACAAATAGGGGAACTGGGCTTGGCCCAGCCCAAAAGAAAATAAATGAAAAAAAGAAAAAAATATAGTGGGCTTGGATTTAACTTGGGCCAAAAAAAAGAAAAAGAAAAAAAATAAATAATAACAGGCTGGGCCAGCCAGCCCAGCCCAGTAAGTAAAATAAAAAAAAATTGACAGTGGGCCTGGGCCAGACAGAAAAGAAAAATAAAATAAAAATTAAAATAAAGATATGAAAAAGTGGGAATTTAGTAGGTTTTGGCTTGATGATTAAATGATTAAGAGATTTGAATTGGACTTGGCTTGGATTAATTGGACATAATTGATAAATTAATAATAGTAATAAATTTGATTTTAATTAAAAAGAAATTTATATTAATATATATATGATTGAGCCTAGAAATGTAATAAATGCATACGTTGGGTTTAAAAATAATGCAGTATTATTATATGATTCACTTGATTTCCAAATTGGATTATTGATTGGCATTGAGAATTGAACCAGATTAATGTAATAATTTTGATGATATGCATTGTGGTACAATTGTGCAATAACATCTATCATGCTACATGTCATGTGCTTTGATATTACAAGTCATGTGTTTTACATGTCATGTGCTTTGATATTACAAGTCATGTGTTTTACATGTCATGTGTTTTGATATTACAAGTCATGTGTTTTAATATTACAGATCATGTGTTATGATACTACATGTCATGTACAGTCATGGAAAAGCAAGCATGTCATCATGAATTGAAAAACAATTGAAGAAGGGAAATCAAAAGTAAACAATTAAATGAAAAATAATTTTTTCATGTGCATAATGTATTATGAACACGGGGATGGGAGAAACTATATGATAGATAAAAGTCTTACCGTATAAGGATTAATTGTATTGTTAGGGCCGGGATTCTTTTACTACATTGGCCTGTGTGATTACTGGATCACCAATTGATAATTGTTACCTAGAGTGATAAATCCTTTACTGTAATACAGTATGGAAATTGATTGTAGTGCCTAGCGGCATGTCATGGTTCAGCACCAGGAATATTATGGCCGGGTTCCAGGTATGTACGGGCACTTATATGACAATAGAGAGTAACGCTATTTTATCCATTAATACAGTTTCTATAATTAAATTGGACGATGATTGAGACTAATAGAATATATGATTAAATAGATAGAGCAGTTATTGTCATGTTTATTTACTTATGCATTATGTAGTTATTGTCATATTTATTTATTTATGCATACTTACTTTCATGTTTAATTTATATGTACACAAACAACATTGACTTAAACATGCTCATGCACACTTATATTCTTGTACTATGATAGTACACAATTTTTCTTTTTAAATGTGTTACTTGCTGGATTTTTATCCCATGGGTTTTAAACCCAGATTTGGAACGTGAAGAAGGGGATTCAGTCCCAGTTGAAGACCCATACTTCATTGGACAGATCGAGTGATAATAGGCAAGCGAAGTACCATCTGAAGATTCTTTGTATATTTTGTTTATATTTCTTTTTGTTTGGGCACTGCTTTCTCTTTTGATTCTTTTGTGTTCATATTTAAAGTAATGTGCCATTTTATATAATGAACTTTTGTATAAATGAAATCTTTTCAGTTTCAGATATGTTATTTATTCATTTGATTGTGGCAGTAGTTACAGTTATTCAAATATCCTGTGACTGTTAGGTTGTCTAGTATAAGTAATAAGTAACGTCCTCCGTTTTGGGAAGCAGTTGAAAAACGGAGGCATTACAGGGTGGTATCAGAGCCTAGGTTTAGGTGAAAGACCATAGACCACTGCCACATCAGAACATGTCTGTAACTTATCCTTGATAATTATTCATTATTTTTTTTACATCCATCTAATCTAGTATTATGCCGTCCTATTGTTTCTTATTTGTTTGAGATATCTATCTTGAATTTTTTTTGTTGATTCCTATCTGGACTATCACAGAATGATATCTATCCAATTTTCAATCAATACATCCTTTAATGATTAATGATGAAGAATTTTATGCCAACTTGCCAACTATTAATGGAAATTGATATGATGTCATTCTAGACATGAAATAGTTAAATACCTTCCACTCGGTAATAAAATGCCGTAGAAAAAGAGTAATATTTTAGATTCCTGATCGTTCAGATTTTGAGTTTATTGGTGAAAGTTAATATTTAAAACTAGCAGAATCTAAGATATTTCTAAGAGGAAGTGTTTTGAAAGAAATGAAAGCAGGAGAAGAAATTATCTTAGTATTATAAATTTTAGATATATTTTCTGAAGAGATACTTAAAATACCACCAGTAAAAACAGTAGAATTTATTATTGATATTCTCCCTGGAGCTGAACTAGTTTGTAGGTCACCTTATGGAATGAGAGTTGCAGAACTAGAATAAGTTAAGAAATAAGTAGATGGACTATTGAGGTTGGGTTTTGTGAAATCTAATGTTTTATTGAGTTCCAGCATTATTAGTAGGAAAGAAGGATGAGAGTCAAAAGTTGTGTGTGGACTATAGAGGTTTAAATGTAGTAACAATCAAAAAATAAATATCCACTACGTATGATAGCTAATCTATTTGGTCAATTGGGTGGAGGAAGAGTATTCTCGAGAATAGATCTTTATTTGGGATTTTGTCAAGTAAATGTTCGAACAGAAAATATTTCAAAAACTGCATTAAAACCAATCACAATCACTATGAATAATTGGTGATATTGTTTTCAGTAACTAATGCTCCAACAATATTTATAAATTTGATGAATTATGTTTTGCTCAATATCTAGATTAATTTGTGACGGTATTTATTGATAATATATTAATCTATTCCAAGAATAGAGAAGAACATACTAAGCATTTGAAGATAGTTTTACAAATTTCTAGAGAGCATAAGTTATATTGAAAATTAAACCAATGAGAGTTTTGGTTAGATGAAGCTACCTTCTTAGATTATATAGTTTATGGGATAATATATCAACCGATCTAAAGAAGATAGGAGCCATGAAAAATTGGCATGCGATCAAAATTGGTGTCTAAGATTTGAAATTTTATGGGATGGCTGGATATTATTGAACATTTGTATAGAACCTTACAAAACCTTATCATTTTAAATAAACAGATCAGAAAAAGAGTTAGAATATGTCTGAACAAATAAATGTAATAAATCATTTGAGGAATTAAAACGAAGGCTAACAACAGTACCAGTACTAGCAATTCTAGATATTTCTGGAGAAATAAAAGTATATAGTCATGCTTCAAGACTAGGAATATGATGTGTGTTGACATAGAATGGAAGAGTAGTTGAATTTAGAACTTGCTCTTAAGCTTCCTAAGAAAAATAAAAATAATATTATGCTTGTATTTTTCTTGAAGATTGAGAAGACATAAATATTGATAAATTACAATAATCAATATTTGTAGACTTGATAGAGTAAGTATAATTGGTGAGATTAACTAGTCAAATAAATTAGAAAAAAAAACAACCTATGGAAAAATAAGTGTAAAAAAAAATATAAAAAGATCTTAGAAGGCTGAGAATTTTGTAGAATTAGTCAAGTAGAAGGTAGATGATAATAAATTGATAATGAACTATAAATAAAAAAATATTTTATCAAAACAAAATATGACACTATATTTTATTACTCAAATTAAGTTTATCTTTCCAAATGATTGTCCTATTCCATTACTTTTTGTTGATCATTCCCATTTGACATTTTGTATCTTATATCTGAATATTATCATAATACAATTCATGTCTTGAGCCTTTATACATCACAAGTCTTATTGGGTCGGCGAGGCAATTGTAGGGAGATATTCTCTGGCGCCAGCAATTGCGGTCGCTTAATAAGATCGTTGTATGTGATTGAATTTTGTAACTAGTCATGAATTCATTTCTTATCTTGTGTTCCTACTATTCATAATCTTGATACATCGATATTATGATAGTTCAGATTTATTTTCATTTCTAGAGTTGATTACAACATGTAATAGGACCTTAGGAATAAACTCTACAAAAATATTTATCACATGTATCTTACACATTACTTAATTAGGATGGCGTGGCACTCCAAATTAATAACAGCTATTTTTTATTAAATTTTATCTTGTTTTTGTATTTCTTCACCCAAATAAAACTTCAAGAATAAATTGGGAATTCTGACTATCCATTATCATTCCTATCAAAAACGAAAGTCGTTCATGATGTATTCTATATATCATAATTGAGAAAGCGCTTAGCTAGAAGTACAAAATAGTGAATCTATCAAAAATAGACTAGTGGTCAGGCTTAAAATATGAGAAGCGATATGTAAAGATCTTAACCGATAGGAGAAGTCTTGAAAGATAAAGTAACATTATTAGTTATTATTTTATGGGATATACAATCACCAAGAGATTCAGTTTGGGAGCTTGAAAGGGACATCAGGACAAAGTACCATACATTTTCTCATGATCAATATGTCAATTGAATTTATTTTTATATATAAATAGGTACCCGTGAATACAAGCATGTCTTTTAATTTGGAATTTTGAGGACGAAATTCTTTTGTTAGGTGGGTAGGATGTAATACCCCAAATTTTGAGTTATCTGTATTTCTCTCTTGAGACCAATCATGCTGAATAAGTCCATCGAAGTCAATTTTGGACACCGAAATAATCTTTGGTGAACGTAACTTTAAATTCACAAATCCAAATGAAACTCGGTCTTCGCGATTATTAGTTTTGTAATATTTAGGATTTTTGGAGATTTTTCTTACGAGGCCAAAAAATACTTCCAAATTTGCTAATTTAATAATATTAAAATCATCATTCTAATTACTTTGGAATTTTGGTTTATTTATTCAGGATATTAAAACAACAAACGGATAATTTTGTAGTGTTCCTCAAATTGGGTACTATACCCTACATTAATTTGGTAGCATTCGGAGAACGTTACACGGAACCGAAATTACTAAATTATTAAATAAATAAATAAAATAATAATTTAATTTAAAAAATGACCTGGCTGCCCTCCCAAGCCACCGCCAAACATGGGCGGTGGCCGTATGAAAAACCAATTGAAAAAAGAAGAAAGAAAAAATAAAATAAAAAATAAAAATCCAACCCTCTCTCTTATCTCTCTGCCTCACTCTCTCCCTCACTCTCTACTCCCTTTCTCACTCCCTCTGCTGCACCAACATAACAAAAAAAATAAAAATAAAAAGAGAAGGAGAAGGAGAAGGAGGAGAAATGGGTTCGAGAAATCGAAGGAACTTAAAAGAAATCCGATGTTAGTAACACACTTTCCTTCTTCTATTGATTATTTTTCTTTTAATTATATAATTTTTCTTTTTGATTGTATTGTTTAGAAGTAATTAAATATTGGCCATTTTGTTAAAATTAAGTTTCGGTTTGGAGTAGAAAATTTATTTTAGGTATGAGGATACTCACATTTATAATTATGTTCATTATAATAAATTTTGTAAATAGGTAGGAAAATAAAAATAAAAATAAAAGAAAAAGGAAAAGAAGAGAAAAGAAGAAGAAGAAGAAGAAGAGGAAGAAGGAACAGAGAAAAGAAAGAAAGAGAGAGAAAAAGAAAAAAAAGAGAGGGATGGGCTGGGCCGAGAGGAGAGAAAGAAAAAGAAAAAAAAAAGAAACAAATAGGGGAACTGGGCTTGGTCCAGCCCAGAAGAAAATAAAGAAAAAAAAGAAAAGAATATAGTGGGCTTGGATTTAACTTGGACCAAAAAAAAGAAAAAAAAAATAACAAACTGGGCCAGCCAGCCCAGCCTAGTAAGTAAAATAAAAAAAAATTGGCAGTGAGCCTGGGCCGGACATAAAAGAAAAATAAAATAAAAATTAAAATTAAGATATGAAAAAGTGGGAATTTAGTAAGCTTGGGCTTAATGGATTAAATGATTGAGAGATTTGAATTGGACTTGGCTTGGATTAATTAGACATAATTGATAAATTAATAATAGTAACAAATTAGATTTTAATTAAAAGCGAAATTTATATTAATATATATGATTGAGCTTAGAAATGTAATAAATGCATATGTTGGGTTTAAAATTAATGCAGTATTATTATATGATTCACTTGATTTCCAAATTGGGTTATTGATTGGTATTGAGAATTGAAGCAGATTATTGTAATAATTTTGATGATATGTATTGTGCTACAATTGTGCACTAACATCAATCATGTTACATGTCATGTGCTTTGATATTACAAGTCATGTCATCATGAATTAAAAACAATTGAAGAAGGGAAAGGAAAAGTAAACAATTAAATGAAAAATAAATTTTTCATGTGCATAATGTATTATGAACACGGGAACGGGAGAAACTATATGATGGATAAGAGTCTTACCGTATAAGTATTGATTGTATTGTTAGGACCGGAATTTTTTTACTGCAGCAATCTAAGTGGTTACTGTATCACCAATTGATAATTGTTACCTAGAGTGGTAAGTCTGTTACTGTAATACAGTATGGAAATTGATTGTAGTGTCTGGCGACATGTCATGGTTCAGCGCCATGAATATTGTGGCCGGGTCTCGGGTATGCACAGACACTTATACAATAATGGAGAATAACGCTATCTTATCTATTAATACAATTTGTATAATTAAATTGGCCGATAACTGAGACCAATAGAATATAGGATTAAATAGATAGAGGAGTTATTGTCATGTTTATTTAGTTATTATCATGTTTATTTATTTATGCATTATGTAGTTATTGTCATATTTATTTATTTATGCATGCTTACTTTTATGTTTAATTTATATGCACACAAACAACATTGACTTAAACATGCTTATACACACTGATATTTTTATACTATGATAGTACATAATTTTTCTTTTTAAATGTGTTACTTGTTGGGTTTAATCCCTGGGTTTTGAACCCATATTTGGAACGTGAAGAAGGGGATTCAGTCCCAGTTGAAAATCCGTACTTCATTGGACAGATCGAGTGATAATAGGCATGCGAAGTACCATGTGGAGAGCCTTTGTATATTTTGTTTATATTTTCTTTTGTCTGGGCACTACTTTCTCTTTTGATTCTTTTGCGTTCATATTTAAAGTAGTGTGCTATTTTATGTAATAAACTTTTTGTATAAATGAAATCTTTTCAGTTTCAGACATGTTATTTATTCATCTGATTGTGACAGTAGTTATGATTATTCCAAGATCCTGTGACTGTTGGGTTGTCTAGTGCAAGTAATAAGTAACGTTATCCGTTTTGGGAAGCAGCTGAAAAATGAGGGCGTTACACCTATTATCCGGAAACTTAAGAAATAACTCACACGATTCACTCATGAGGTTCTAACATGATGCTGCAATAGTTATTGGTATTTACATCTTACATTGCCATGCTGCTGGTTAAAATTAAAAATGGTGAAAGACACATATAGTCATTAAGGGTAGTTATTAGGCAAGTTAAGTGTTATAACTCCATATGATCGAATTAATATGTTATGCACTGGTCAATAAAGTCAAGTGTAACCATTTATGTTAATTCTGAGTGGGGTTAAAAATTATCAAGTAGATCACTAGTGAAGTAATTAAAAAATTGATAAATAGATTATGTAGTTATATAATAAAATTGATTTTAAGCTAAACCTTAACTAAGTTACTAAATGTGCTTGGCTAAATTTCAGGGGAGTATTGACAGGGTAGTAGAGTTGTAAGGAAGAGGATTTGAGAGATATAGCTGTTGGTGAATGTGAGTCATAGACAAAAATAAGGCAAGTTGGTGGAGTTAACGGAGAGGAGTACTGCTAGCAGGAATGAGTATTGTTGGTTGGAATTAGTAGTATTGACCAAGATGATCAGGGATGAATTGTGTTGGTAGAGATTAGTAGTGTTAGCGGGGCTAAAAGTATTGACGAAGTTGGCGATGGTGGGTAGGCTAGGTGGAGTTTGAGTGATTATGAAAAAAAAATCAAATAATTAAAACGATATGAAAATTATGCAAATAAAATCGACATAGAGTTCATAGATAGGTTCTAAATTTAGGAGAAGCATGTATGGGAGAACGGTGAGCTATGAGGAACTTTAATAACTCCGGAATTATTTAGTTGATTTATAGTTGTTGAGATGTTAAATAATATATATTTTTATAAAGTTAGAATTAGATAGAGAAATATAAATAGAATTATAGAGTATTGAATTCTCTTTCAAGTAAGCCTTTGATAGGCTTAATCGTTGTTTGGAATCAAAATATATCAAGATTATACTGAATATGGTATGGAAGTATAGTTGTTGTGCAACAACTCCATTTCAAACTACTTTTGATGAGGAAATAATGGGAATTACCAAAAACTTAGAGAAGAAGTTGTAAATCTTTGAATTATTTTTTCAGCAAGTCTAAGATTAGCTTAATCAGAGGTCAAAATCAAATATTTTTAATGATTTTATTGAACTAATATGAAATCTTAAACAACATGTAGTTCGAATGAACGTGAATCATGTCCGGCACAGGTCAGAACCCTGCAGATAACGTCAGTGGATATAACGTCATCTGCATTTTGCTACTAGCAAAATGGGAACCATAAACCCTTGTTTGGTATGCGGGTCACAGATCAGCATTTGGCACCACAGTGGGTTGTATCCTAAAACAAATCTAAGGCTTTAGTTCACATTGTGAAGTAAACCTCGATTTCATACCCAGTTTTGAAGGGG
>JAYEPQ010000016.1:11584282-11599282 GCA_036321105.1 Dracaena cambodiana
GTATGATGTTTGCCCATGTTTCAGAAGATTTTGGATCCACCACTGATTCGTACACCGTAACTCTATTTGCCAAACAATACCTTAAAGCTGAACACTTTCTGTATTTTTTGAAGTTCTCCATCTATATTCATTTTAGGCATTAGAACAACTCCCCGGATAATAAGAGCACATATCAGATAGTCAGCTTTAGCAGTACTTCCTACCATGTCTTTTTTAATCCGAATAAGATTGACCATTACATTCGAGTAAAAATAACAAATAATGAATGAGATGAGAATGTTATCCGCAAATTTAAATTAGAGATATTTAAAATGATTAATGTTATAGAGATGAGGAAATCTAAGTTTTCTTAAAAAGCTAGGTACTATATATATTCAGGTTTTGATCCAAGAATATTATATTTTATGCAAGCTACACCGACTAAATGGAATTTCAGTATTCCAATTTTTAGTTATCATCTAATGAAATATAATTTCCCAATCTTGTAGAATTGACATAATCCTGTGGAGAGTGAGGTGGTAATCCTGGTATTACCAATCCAACAGTTCTCAAGAATCTCAGAGTCCATCCTTCACTGTAATCAGATCCTCTCGCGTAGACAATTAAGAAGCTTCGGACAAGCTCCCATGCTGCATTCAAGTACTTGGGAATCACTGTCCACACTGAGAAGTAGTTCTTATTTGGTTCCTCCATCAATATCTGATATAAGAGCACGAAGGATATACATGAGCATAGTAATGGTAAACATGTTGAATAGAGAAAATCAACTTTCTAGCATGTTGCTTTATTTCTATTTATTCTTTTGCTTCGTATGGTTATGTGACTAGACATTTCCAATTGTGATTCATTACTAGCTAGTTTTTGAAGGAAATATTATGATTCATGACTATTCTTAGTTACAAATGAGAGGAGGGATATACTGGTTGCCATGACTGCTTGGATGTGATCATGCCCTAGAGAATGGTTTTTTTGTAGTTGTGTCTTGGGTGCAATTAAGCATAGAGTTTTTGAAAACATAATGTGAATGACCATATGATATGTGAAACTTATTCCAAAGATGCAAAAGATATGGATGAATACAGATTCAATTTATATGTAGTTGGGGCCAATAAACCAGAGACATGGGTTACTTTTTGGGAGTTGGCCACCCATCAACAGAGTGCAATCTTTCCTGTGTTCGTGTGTGAATGAGAGAGAGATAGGAATAGGGCAAGTATGCTCACCTTCCCTCTGTAGATGCTATTGTAGTAGAGGCACTCGCCGAAGTGTTTGAACAAGAGAGTCCTGTTATCATAAGGTAGTCTTGGGACCATATCATTGCAATAAACAAATCTGTAGTACCTTCTCTTTGGTTGATTGATATGCTTCTCTGCAAACTCTCCCAGCTTCCGGTCTCCAACCCTTGGCTGCCCAAATGTATACACTCCCTCCATCCTATTCAGCATCCACTCCTCATCATGATATGCCAAGATTATCGGGAAAAGAATAGCCAATGCCCCTCCTAAGCTATGTCCAGTCATGATAAACTTTGCCCTTTTGTTCTTATTTAATGCTTCCCTCAATTTCTCCCGGATGACATAATAAGCGAATGGTGGTCTATTCTTCTCATCGATCTCTTTAGGCCAACCATGGCTTCTCTGCAAACCTAAGGCTTTCATGAAACCTCCATGGACCTTGCCCACTCGTGGAATCTCATACCAAGAGAAGTCGATATCTGTGCACCACTGAGTTGCGTCAAAGGGATCCGTCCCCATAAATGAAACAACTATCAACTCAGCATCCACTGGTTTGTCGCACATCATGAAAGCTTTTGTAGAGAATTGACCCTGGAAGCCTGAAAATTTTCAGACAACAGTTAGTTAATCTTGAAAACACATTTATATCATATTGTCGCAATTGATAAATATAATCTTGCATATGTTATTCATTCATTACAGTTCATATTTTATTCAAAAATGAGTTAGTAGTTGCTGTTTTGATACACGTTCTTCTGCTAACTAAAAAATGTTAAGCAACTTCCCTAAATAGAAATTACCGAATAAAGCTCTCGAGTGGACAAGTTAGAAGAACTAGTCAGTCGATAAACAACACAGCATTTGAGGGCAAGTATAACTATTGCTAAGAACCACTGCAGTAATAATGAATTTACCGTTCCAACAATTAAAGTAGCCAAAAAAATCCATCTGCACAAAAAAAAAAAAAAAAAAAAAAAAAACAATGATGTTAATCTCACAGGTAGTAAGTTATGACGAAAATTAGTATTTTGGGTAAGGGAGCTTTACATTCCAATGTTCTTTGACTACGCACTGGATGCTTGGCTCGTTCTCGTAGGCTAGTTTGGCGGCCATGATGGAAAGAGCTGCATGGTATTTCTTATCATTTGGCTTAATTTCCTTGGACAATTCCACTCTTGTGTCACAGAGTCCAATTGCTGATCTGTAGTTCTTCGACGTACTTTTTGGAATTGATATCTTCCCTGAAATGAATGCAAGTTCGTGATCAATTAACCCATGGTCACACACACACACATGCCTCACTAAATGACCTAAGTTACAACTCATTTTCATTGTCTCTAATCTTTAATAATTTTTTTAAAAAAAATTATCTTTTGTATTATAATCTCGACCTTTAGGTTCATTCATACCTAATTTCTTAGGTTTTACTTTTAATTTGGTTTTATATCAAATAGATACAAAATTAATGGTTTTTATTAAATACAATATTTTATATTCACCTGATGAAGGGAAGAGGCACGTAAATTTCAAAATTCATTGAATTTGATTATAAAGAAACTAAGCATGTAGAGATTATGATCCTAAAAAATATGAAAAAGAATAATGGGCTTATTATTTTTATGCTGCTGGCTCACGTAACTTAGCTAAGCTAGCGACTCATATACAGTAATTTCTATATAAAAATTTTCCATTAAATTTTAAAACTTAAATTTAACATATTTTTCTCCATTTGCCTTTGAAATATATGTTGGCCAATTTTTACAAGCTGAACAATAATGAAATATGTGTTGGTCAATTTTCAAAACCTGAATAGTAAGAAGGGAATAAAGTAATGGTGGACCACTATTGAATATGTAGTGGAAAAAGTGTTAACCTATATATATACAAAGATGCATACATACATATAAATGTGTGTGCATGCGTGTGTGTTTGTGTGTGTATATATACACACACGTACACACATATATATGTGTTTTTGTATGTATGTGTGTATCTACACACACGTGTTATTTACATACAAATACACACATATATGTGTGTGCATGCGTGCAAGTGCATGTGCAAGTGTCTGTGCATGTGTACATGCATACGTGTGTGTGCGTGTGCATGCACTTGTGTGCGCACGCGTGCATATATAAGTTATTTTGTCTTAGAATTGTAATGCTTAAATCTAGTTTTCGTTCCCGACTTCATATTAATATTTATTCAATATAGATGAGCTTTTGCTTAGACATTTTTATAGTCGGCCTTTCTGCTTTATTCATATATTCACTACACTTCTATTGGTAACTCGCCAGTCACCTTCAGTAGACGTAGGGCCAAATAAGATAAAAGCTTAGAGTTATGTATTTTTGTGGCACAGTATTGAGCTTGGTATGAATTCGAGTTGGGATTTTGCCGAATATCTAATAGTTTAATTTCAAAATAAGATAGGAGCATAGAGCCGAGGTAGGCATTCACCAAGTATTTGTTTAGTAGAGAGCTAAGAGGCTAACTACAACACAAAGTCGATTTGACCACCTGTCGAGTACTCTGAGTTATTTGTCTGGTGGATTCCTCGTCTTGCAGTTTGATCGAAGTTAGAGATCCCCGAACTAAGCCTCATGCCTTCGACGAGTTATAGGCTCGTCAGTGAGCTTTGGCTATTTGAATCCTACTCGAGTCGTAAAACTTTAGTGATCCTTCTTTCCTAGGACCGGCGAGCTTATGCTAGAGGGTTCCATCGAATGTTTTTAGATGCTCATGTGCGCGTTTGCCAAGTATGTGGGCATCTCGTTAAATAGTTGGACATTCTTCACATATGAGGGACTTCGTCAAGCATAATGGGCTTTCATTGAATAAATGGATATTCATTGCATATGAGAACTTTTGCCAAGTAGTTGGGCTTTCAGTGAGTAAATGGATGTTCATCACATATGAAGGCTATCACTGAATAAAAGGTTGTGTAAGAGAAATACAATAATGGCAATATTTATTTCATTAAATAAGAAAATAGAGGGAGCTTTTATTAAAGGAGTGTGTATATATATGGGCATAGAGCTAGGGCACTAAATGAGCATGAGACTATGTACTCAGCAGGGTATGAGGCCAAGTATATTGGCCATTTTGTCGAATAGTTTAGTAGCTTTCCTATTTAAGGAGGTTACACCTTACATTATAAACTTCCCATCTTACTGGTAGGCTTGATCGCCTCGTCGACTAGGGGTTTTGAAGGAGGGCTAGATAACTGTCCCTTTTTCTTTTCTTTGTTAACGAAGTTTTTATGGTGACCTCATTAGATGAGCTTTTCGATATCTTTGTTATGCTAGTGGCAATTTTCGGTGCCATGCCCGATGTCTTAGTGATACTCATAGAACTTTTACAAAACTCTCATATTCATAGTCATTCTGATTGATGATGGTTGCTGAGAGTGGAACCCTTCCACTGAATCTAGCTTAGAATCTGTGCTCGAGGTGCTTCATGTGTACATTAGCCGATTTGGGAGTTTTCCCGATGAGGATTGTTACAGCCCTTCGGAGGACTCCATTTGTGCTCTTTAAACATTTTTGTCAACCGATCATTTGCTCTCTTGTAATCTTGGTTTTTAAAGGCAAGGTCGGATTCCTCTAGTCTAATATACTCATCGAACCACTCGAGGAGCTCGAGCAACAATATGGGCTTGCGCTTCCACTAAATTTTCGGAGCTCAGTGTGTCTCACCATGCTAATTAGAGGGCAAGACACTCTTCAGTATGGAGCCATTCATCAATGAAATACTTCAAGAAGTCGCAGAGCAAAACACTAGAGGGTTGCTCTACTCTGAGGAAGGATGCAGTGATCCTCTTTGTAATCTTGCATGAGGCAAACTGTTGAATGTACTCATGATGCAACTTGAAAAAAAAGTAGATGGACCTAGAAGAGAGCCCATTGTACCAGATTCTTACTCCCTTCTCCAAAGTTATAGAGAAGGCTTTATAGAAAATATCGTATATAGTGCCTTGGACCAACATCTTCATCCATTAGTTAGTGATATGGATGAATGGATCCGATGTGCCATCGTACTTCTAACCCAAATTTGGGAGTTTGAACCTTAACACCCTCTCAAGTATGTCTCTAGCAGGGGGCTCATAATCTTTAAAAGTCCTCTTGCAAAAGGCTGATGTCGAATCCCTTTCTCCATTGTATTGAGGTTGCGTCGATGATTCGAGGTGCGGGTTAGTCCCTTTTGGTAGCAACAGATTGCTTGGTCAGCTTGGAACCTAAGAGAATTGGTCGGTCCCTTGAGCATGGGGAAATCAATGCTTCTTTCCCATTAGCTTGCTTAGCTAGGGTATTAGCCAAGCCTTGCATAAGAGTATTCATGCACTAGGCAAGTTATTGGAGTTCAACACAAGTGGCGAGGGTGTTTCGGTCCTCAGCTTCATGCCATAGGTTTTTAAGCACTTTCCACCTCTGTCCTGTTTTCTGCTACTCCCTAAATAAGGTGATTACCAAAATCTATAGGTTAATCTATAAGAACAGTATCTTAGAATAACCGTAATTACTACCACATCATATATAAATAATAATATGTAATAACTGAAAAAGAAAATACCTTACATATTTATAGAAATTGATTATATAAAGTGCCACACAGTTCTTTTATGTACAACAATAGAAGATCAAAATAAATGGAACAATGCTAAAGACAAAGAAAATATGTACAACAAAACAAACTACATAGCTTCAAGGTGAATCCCACCCATCAATGTCATTGGACCTAGTCGATGAAGTATGGATCATTTGTTAGGGCAAATTCTCTTTTAGCGTCCTCTTAGAACTTAGATGATTACACCCAGTAAGTAATGCGTAAAGAAAAAGAAAGGGTACTAACTAGTATAGTAGAAAATGCTCTTGAACATGACACGTCTGTTCTGTTATGATATCAAAATGAGGAAACTTGAATAACATAAAGTTTACACAAGTAAAATATGTGTTTGGTCACAATCCATGGTCTTGATCAATGTGCCAAGTTAATTTAATAGAAACTATGTGACAGATAAGGTAAGCTACTTTCATGTATCATACAAATGTCCATATATATCATGTCCGGCAATACATGCATAGTACTAAAATATATCATAGCACTAGGTACTACCAATTTCACACCCCTTTCTATAAGGAAGCAATGGACACACTACAATAGATGTACATAATTATCATATGGTAACCCAATACCATCCGTATTGCTACAGTATAAGTTAACAGCACCATCATGATAGTTTCTTTATATAATACAGTTCTTATATACCATATAGTTTTTGTATTGCCATGTCAATTAAACATGATGCACAAAACTTACTCAGAATATCTTGGAATATGCATGTATTTATGTGTATATGTCCGATGTCAATAACTAGAATTAGGAATCATTTACGATGGAACCATGGACATGTATCAAATTGTGTTTTATTTTCATGATATATCACTATATCTCATTTACCATGTGTAGCACGTATCAAGCATGGGACTATCTTGTAGTCAATTTATATTACATGTTCTAGTGATAAGTCATATCTGAGTCATGTCATTCATAGTAAATACATATATGCTCAAGATAACACTTAATAATGTTGTGCATTGTAAAAGTGCCTTATGATCCAAAAACCTATCTCTCCACTACTCTTAATGTACCCTACCATGGTTTCAAAATATTGTAAATTCTATTACCAACTTACATGCCCAAGCTCTAACTCATCAGGCTCAGAACCCCATTAGCTAGTGGTTCCCGCCACCAGTTGGTGATAGACTAATGCATGGTGTGTACCATGTTCTTGCTATGAACACAATACAACCTTAAGTCACTAAAAATCACGTTAGTTCTCAACATTGACTTGTAATAAAATTTTAATAACAAACCCTAATTTTGTCTCACAATTTGATATCGAGAAATTAAACCCTAAAATACGTATTTTAATCAAATAATATCTAAATCATAACTATAGAAAAGCTGATGTTTCAAAATGAGTCAAGATAGATAATTAAACTTCTGGGTAAAATTTTGCTCTCTACAGCTAGCAAAGCCATTGGCTGGTGGCTCTCCTATTCTTAAAAGATCCAAAATTCTTTCAGAAATCATGGGATACTTATAAGTCTCCATATAGCACTTTAAACCGACAAAATCACTTCTCTACATCAACTTTATAGTAAACCTAAAAAATTGTTTTTGAAAATTTGATGACATAAAGAACAAAACATGAACTCATATATAATCACTAACATACAAAATTAATTATCACATAATAACTCCAAAAATAAATTCTAATTATCACCACAAACTCTTAGCTCTTAGCTGAATTTCATAATGATTTATCACGGTTTGACTACTGGCAGGTAACAAAACTATAATCAAACACCATAAAATTTTCATACCTTCCTTTATACTTCAAACACATACCAAATTCATAGTCTAATTTAATAGTAACTCACTATAACCTATCGTTTACTTGAGATTGATAAGCAAAAGAGTAAAAATCAGTTTGTATTACTCACATATATCCTATGCATCTTATACTGCTACCTCTACTATTGCTGCCTTCACCTCTTGTTGCTGCTCTGAAACTCTAACAGAATGAGCGAGTGAGTTTTGATTAAGGGGAGAATGAGAGTTAGGGGATGCTTTTTTCTCTTAATTTTGTAATTTAGAAAAAAAATAAAATGTAACTATCCTAAACCGACATACATATTTATTTATTTATTATTTATTTATAAACATTTCATGCAATTATTTTAGTATGTTTAAATAAATAGATTTAGTTGTATATAACTTTAGAATAGATTTATCAAATTATCATTTTAATTACTATTATTTTAAAATCATAAAATATTTTCTTATAATTTTTTTAAAATCCATAGTATTTTTCCTAAATAGCTATGTCAATTCCATACAAGCCCATGATTCATTTAAAAAAACACAATTATTATTTATTGAGCCCAAGTCCATTTGCTTGACCCATAACCTAAAAGCCTATTTCTTATGTAAGAAAATAGGAGTATATGGGCCATGGTTTGGACCGAAGGCCAGCTTCCACATTGGTTAATCTATGACCAGTAAGATATAAAATTACTGAATCATAAAATACAAATTTAATTAACTTAGGCCTTTACTAATATATCCATCTTTCAATTCCCATTAGTTCCTCTTCCTCCGCCAGTACTTAATCCTTCCTCTTTCAACTTACCATATGACAACCATAATCACATATTTAATTTCAAAAATCAACTCCCATCCATACTTTAATTAAATCTTTTTCAATTTGTCATTTGACACAAGTATCATACGTTTAGTTTCTTTTTTTTTTTTTTTTCCAAATTCAATTCCTCCATTTTAGTACACCCACTCACCACTAAAATCACATGTCCTTTACCCTTTAAAATCTAAATTTAATTCTTATTAAAATATACTAATCTCTCCCTCTAGTCCTTCATTCTAACTCTATTTAAACTCCTTCACCCTCCATGGTCTCTTAAATTATCTTCTTGCAAATCCTAATTTTCTTCCACACCTCCCTCTTCCTTCCCCCCACCAACCGTTGGAAGCCAGCCAACTGCTGGAGTATTGCCGATTGCTGGATTACCATAACCAATGGAGAAGCCACCTCGCGAACTCTCTGCTATTCGAACATACATTGTGCTGCCTGAGCCGCATCATAGGCAACCATTGCTGCTAGAGCACCCCTCACTAGAGTGTCATCAACAACTAGAGAAGCCACCTCTTTAGTTCCTCTCAGCTACCGGACATTTCTGCACTACTTGAGCCGCCCCACCATCAACCACCGCCACTTAATGCCATCTTTACATCGTGTGAATGTTGCTTCTCACTATCAGAGCCACCGCATCTAACTAGAACCCCTTCCCCTCTTCTTTCTTAAAATCCATCAAGAGGTAAGATCAATATCTCTTCCTTAATAACGCCTATGTTTTATTGGATCAAGGTAGATAACCACTTAATATGAATCTAATTAAATTCTACACCCATTTATCTTATAGACCAATAAGATGACTATCCTATTCAATTATTTGATTCAAACCTAGTAGCCTTTCACAACTAAAAATAGATTTTTTGCATGACTTAAAAATTTAAGAAAATTTCCTAAAATTATAAAAATCCATATTTAATTATTTTGATACTTTTAGAATGGTTTATATGTAGATAATGTTTTTGATCAGGTGCTTGACTGTGAATTTATTTAACAAACGTATTTTTAGGATGAGTTTTTGTTGAACTCACATTTCCATGCACTATTCCTTTTAGATAAAAATATGTTATGTTTTAACTTTATATAATTATTTATGTATGCCAATAAATTATTGTTTCTTTCGATAAGGACTATTTAAATGAATTTATTTCTTATTTCCAAAAATTATTTAAGTCTAATTTTATATTATTTTAAATTTCTCATTTATACATGTTCACATCATTAACAATAAATTTGGTAATCTCACAAAATTTATTTATATGAATCATATGTTATAAATTGACTAATCAATAATTATAAATAGTAAAAAATAATGCTAATTTATAGTGATAATGATTATGCATGACAACAGTAGTTAGGAAAGAATTATGAAGGACAGTTATTATATAATTAAGAAACGTACATGCATGGAAAATGTCTCACTTCTTTCTTCTCACCTAATCGCATATCCTTATGATATGTAGTCAAGCAATTTCTAAAATTACTGATTAAAATTTTGATAAAGTTTTAGAATTAAAACTTCATTCTAAACATTACTTGACTATAATAAACTTTCATTACACTTGAACTTGAACTAATTCAGATTGGACATTAATTAGAAATGTACTATACTAGACTTCACACGATCTTGATAACTTTAAACAACATTGGGTTGGAAGAGATACTATTTGATGTTAATATTGTGTTTCGATTGTATCATAAAGTTATACAATTGAGTTTTGCACACACCATTGGCGCTCGTTGATTTGCTGAATCACATCTAAAAGTTACTGTTTGTCATTGTATAGGTTAGTATTAGCTCTGGGCAATACTAGTGACCATTATTTCCAATCAATATGGGAGACAGTTGAAACACAGATATAATATCAGTCAGTTTCTCCAATAATAGTTACACCTTATGCCAGAACATTTGATGTACATGCTAGAGTTTAATTGTGATTAGAATATCCATTATCAAGTATCTAATTAATAAATTAATTTATATTTTATAACTAATAAATTAATTCATATTTTACATTTACATTCATATGCATTTTATCGCCATATTATTTATTCATGTCTATTTTAGTTACTTTTACTCTGTCTTTTTATACTAATATTACTTCTTTTATTTTGGTTATGATATGATGACCTAAGTGTGCATATCCAGATTTTGAGATGGAACAGTAAATTTGACTTATAACAATAGATGTACTTTTTGGAGATAATCAAAACTCATAGATGTTATTTATCATAGTCTCCCCTTTATGTATAATTATGTAATAAAATGACTTTTTGTTTAGGTTTGTACTTAGTTTAATTTCTGCCCGCTATGTTGATGTAATAATTTTTATAATAGAATAAATTTTTTTCTTATCACTTAACTTGTATTTACTATTCTGTGGCTATAATAATAGTAACTAATATATTACTAGGCATAACATACTCATTTCGAAAATGTTGCTTATATCAGTATAATGTGCTGGTATACCGTATTTCGGGAGCAGCGTGACATAAAATGTGAGGCATATTATTATCAACTAAATGAGAGTTTTCATAGGGTTGACATTTAAGGTAGGCCAAGGAGAAAAGATAAGGATCATTAGTGAGTTTTAGTGTAGGAAAATAAAAATATTATTATTATAATCGGGATTGAGGCGCGCACTTTGTAATGTATCCAAAAAAAATCTAGAAAAGTTTAAAATAAAGAATGAAATAAGATGTTCATGAAACAATTCACAGAATAAATTTTAGATGTATAGTTTGTAAGATAATAATTTCTATAAAGCAGAATTTGCAAATCAGGAACCAAATATTTTTGTCGGTTTTGCGACTTTTTCAGAAAATAATTAAAAAATCATCATAAACCTAGAAAAATGGTGAAACTGATATCATAATCTCATTTGGATTATAGAATTCAAGATATATTGGATAGAAGTCGCATCGGTTGTCGATAGACTGAAATTGGATTTCTAATCCGATCGATTCACCATAACCGATATAAGCAACAATAAATTAAGAGTGCTACAGTTTGTTGGCTTGACTAGATGGTTGATTGGCATGATTCCAAATTAAACTTGCTTGACTAGATTGCTCAGATTGAACTTGCCATATGCTTATAGATGAGTAAGAAAATAGGAAAGATCAAACATAAAAAAATAGTGAGGTATAGTTTAGAGAGTGATTTCAATCTGCATCCTCGAAGGCAATGGTAGTTCTAAGTATTATATTGATGAGGAAGAGATCACAATCACTCAAGATGACTCTCTCAAGTTTTTCAAATCCGTCCTCTTTTTTGTAGAGGCATTAGATGATTTACGGTTGTCGATAGAGGAGTTATGGTAGATCTTAAAAATCCTCTCTTTTTATGTATTTACACCATAACTATTGTGGTGGATTTTACAAGTGTTTGGATTGATCAGTTACCTTATTGAACAAATATTGAGCTTGTGTACTTTTATCCTATTGGGCTTTTATGTCAATACACTAGTACTTTCTCTGTCAATACACTAGTACTTTCTCTGTTCTTTCTTTATAGGTCGACATCCACCACAAGCTACCGCCTGGTTTGGTAGGTAGATGTGATCTTGTCAAGTTATCATCCGATTAGGTGAAAAGTTTCCATGGTTTAGTTGGGCGGATAGACACGTGTAGAATTCATGTTCAAGAATCTTTTTGCTGGCATAGGTTTGCATTCCAAATAATAGAAAGATATTTCAGATGAGAGGCCAACTAGCTCTAGAGTTTTTATCCAATTATTTACTCACTTAGTCAGGTCTTTTCCGCTACTTCCGCACTAACTGGCGTGGAAATTGTGTGAACTGACGAAAGTGCCCCTCAAGTCTATCCTGCTCAGTTCAAAAATCCTAGAACCAACTAGGCAGAATTGTTCGTATGAACTTATGAACAAATTTTAAGAGATTGCTGAATCTCTAAGTTAAATATAAATTAAAGTTTGTCAGTAAAATTCCAGAAATAATGGATTCTAGAGTGCAATTCAAGGATCCCATAATTCTTCCAAATAAGATAAAACATTGATAACCGGTAGAATAAAAATATAAAAAATAAAATTTCAGATAAAAAAACATTTCAGTTTATATTCTTAATCCATGAAATATATTAAGCACATAAGATTATCTATTTTGTCTTTGACAGGTTTTATTTACGTCCAAGAACATGATTGGCGCATGCAATTATTTGGTATAAATGAAACAAACTTTGATTAATATACTTCCAGTGAATTACTATTGGATGATCAAGAATATATCTAAATAAACTAGAGTACATTTAATAATTGATTGAGCTTTATATAATTAACAGAAAACAGTGAATACTAACCTCTAAGAAACCTAGAAACCAGGGCGCAGAAGCTACCATTCTCCCAGATGAGGTTCACCCAGAACAAAATGGCTGTACCAAACCAAGACATTGGCTTCCTCAAGAACAGAAGGATTTTCTGAAGCAGGAGGGAGATAAAGATTGCCCATCTCCGTTGCATTTCCACGATCAAAGTCCCCTCGGGAGCCTCGATCGAATTGTTATCATCTATCCTGCCCGAGTGGAGGAGGCGGACGAGATCAAGCACTCCTCCACTGTCGGGTCTAATCACCAGATAATCGCTGCAGAAATCTGAGTCGAAATCCATGACGATTCAAAGATCCAAGATTGATGAAGAATGAGAAGAAGATTGGAAGAGAATGGCAACTCCTTCTTGTGAGGGTCTTAGCTCAGGTATGGTAACATGTATGAGTTGTAAGAGTGTATATAGAATGAGGATGCCCTGATCATGTTATGTTGTTCTTGATTTGGTAAAATAGTGTTTAAGGCGGTTGACTCAAACTTTTCTTGATTTATTTCTAATGTTTTATCTAGTGAAGGGCTGCTCTCTCTCTCTCTCTCTCTCTGGCACACGTATTAATTGATCAGACTTGCACGCCAAACATGGGAAGTTTCCCCAGATTTTTCGTAATACATTCTTAATCATACTATCTAGGCATAATACCAAGTCTACAAAACATAAGTTAAGTCAAATTTCAAACTCATGATCCTATGTCTTTGGCCATTCAAATGGCCAAGTGTCCTACATCAAACATGGCTATAGATTAATGGGAGAATTTTAAAGTCAGTGTCAACGGAAGAAAAATGGCAGGGAAGAGAAGAACATTCTACCGGTGTCCCCACAAGAAGTAGACCATCCTTGATTCCTTAATTCATCTCCGTGAGTTGAGGACACGTCTTGCACACAGTTGAGTGTCCAGCTCAGGTCCATTTCTGATAGACTTGCATCCTACCCCACAAGTGCTGTATGGGTGGCCTAACTTTAGTTGCTTTGCTTCTCATTTTAGTTTTGAATGTGGAAAAGACTAATTTTGTTAAACTGATAAAGACAGTGCAAAGAAAATTGTGTTTCTACTCCATATACCGAAGATTAGACAAGTCGGATTACCCCGCCAAGAGAAATATTCCTTCACTTCGGGAAGCTGGGTTCAAAACGCGTTGTAGACATTATTAAGATTCTAGCCAAGGTAACACTAGGGTAAACAGTTAGGTGTGTGCCGGCAACTAACAAAAAGATATAGGGTTAAAAAAGATACCTTAACTAAAGGTATGCTCCAAAAGGAATAACTTCCCCGGAATTCTAAATGAGCTCACCACTTTGATAAACGAGTTTCCCTTGCTAAGTGAACCCACACCCACGCTCTCTTTTCGAAAGGGAGTTTTTTACTAAGTGAGCCTGTCTTTTTCTTCCATCCCTACCCCCAACTTCTATTTTTGCACCCATCTCCTTTCTACTCCATTTAAACCATCTTCCTAAAATAAATAAATAAATAAATAAAAGCCGAACTCACTTTTGTAGAAATCATGGTTATACTTAGCATGTGCAATAAACTGTTAAACTCCTAAACTATCATAATGGAAGAGTGTTATCTCGTGAAGATTTCCAGCGATATTATTCACAAACATTAAGAAAATAGTGGTTTAAGAGAAGAAATAAAATGAAAAATAAGGAAAAGTGTAAAATAAAAAAAAATATTTTTGTTTCTCATTTCTTTTCAATATCAAGCTCAATCAGAAATATGCATATTTATAAAACTATCAATCATAACAAATTAATTATAATCTAGCATCCTTATCTCTCTATCATGATCATTTAAATCATATCATAGATATACTTAACTCTTCATTATCCACTCCTATACATTCTTGTCATCGTGTAGATGAGTTAATTAGTCAAGCTTCAAACTCTAATCAAATTCATAGACACTCTTTTCATCTCTGTTCTCTTTTTTTTCTTACTTACTTACAAATACTCACCATTCATATGAACACTTATGTTTCCCGAGATACAAATGCCTAATTACTAAGATTATGTGATAAAAGTTTATAAGTATTGTTCGTATGAATACATATACTTTCTGAGGCGCACGAACCCAACTACTTAACATATAGTTCCTTTTTCTCCCTTATTTTGTTTTTGTAAAAAATCATGCTTTAATACCAGGCTCACTCATATTTCTTTTTTTTTTTTTTAAGATGATAGGATTTACTTTTAAGTTTTCTCTTTATTAT